>OY796883.1:43602644-43844402 GCA_963680785.1 Diplosoma virens | reverse complement strand
ATAACCGTTTAGGTTTAATTTGGCGGAGAGTTGAGAAAGAAAGATTTGGATCCAGGTTAGGAGAAATTCTGGAATACCAAGTTTCAAAGCTGTTTTCAGTAAGAATGTGTGAGATATAGAGGCAAAAGCTTTGTAGAAATCATATTAAACAATTTACAATGGTTGTTGGAAATCTTTGCAATAGTTGACAGAAGATAAGATGTTTAGGTAGTTATTGAAGATCTGGCAATTTGGTAGACCACATGGCTGTTCAGGAGAGATTATAGAGTTAAGAATAGGTTTTAGTCGGTTAGAAATGATAGAAGATAGGATTTTATATTCGTTATTGAGAAGGGCTATGCGTCTCCAGTCTTTAATAGAAGTGGGTTTAGAAATCTTGGGTATTAGTTTAATTAGGGCTACTCTTTGGGATGAACAAAGTTGCTTTCGGATAAAGGTGTCATTGAAGGATTAGATTAATAGAGGAATTGTAGAAGGAAGAGAGTTATAAAGTTGGGGAGTAATACTTTTTGAGGGGTAGAATACTTGTTGAGGGTTTTGATGGCAAAGCAGATTTCTTTGGTTGTTATTAAAGATGAGGGAGGAAGAATTTGGAGGATTTCCTTATTAGTAAAGGTAGAAAGTTTGCATAGATATTCTGTAGGATCGAGCAAGGAGATAGAAGGATTCCAGAGTTCTTAAAAAAAGAAATAAACAATTGAAAAGATGTGCTTGGTGAGGAATTAATAGAAAGTGAATAATTATTATCAGGAGGGATTTATTTTGATTGATACTTTCTTAAATTGTTGCCATAGGGGAAGGTTCGTCAATGCTTGTTAAAGAACGTATCCAGGATCTTATCTGTGTTTCTGTTTGCTTATATTATTGTATTTGTTTTAGTTGCATCCGAATGTCAGTGGTTTGTTTGTGTCGTTGGTGTGTTAGTATGTTGTAGTGTTGTTTTGAGTCTGTTTTACTGTGTAAGTAGTGGTAAGGTGAAACATGTATTGTTTAAGTTTTGTTTAAAATTTGTCTCACCACAGAAGAGGATCTTGTATAGGGTTGAGGGGAATAGAAAGATAGTTAATTTTTGTTTTGATAGAAAAGATATTATTGATTGAGTTGGAAATCAAATCGTTTAATTTCCAATGGGAGGATTTAAAGGTGTGGTCAAAGGGGTTTTCAGTGTAATGTTCGGAGATTTGTTGTGATCAGAAAAGGTGATAAAGAAAAAGGATGAATGAGATATGTTTTGAATTTGGAAAAAATATATGTATATGCAATTGAGTCTAGAGGTAGGGCGAGTACGAGAAAAAGAGTAAGTTAAAGTGTTTGGGTTGAATGCATGATAGGTGTCAGTAAGGTTGAAATCAGAGAAAAGTTTTTGAAAAATAATTTTGTCGTTTGTATTTGGGTTAAAACGTCCACTTCTATCGATGGGGTCAAGAATAAGGTTAAAGTCGCCTGCAAGGATTATTTTTCTATTTTTGAAATAGAGATTATTTAAAAAGGAGTAAATTGTTTGTATAGTTTTGTATCTTTTGGATGCTATTTTTGTCATATTACCTGAGGGAGAGTAACAGTTGATGATTGTGTAAATGGTGTTTTGTATGGTGACAGTGATTGATTGAATGTAATTATGTATTATAATGTGTGTTTGAATGTTGTTTGGTGTCAAGTGTAAGTCTTTGGTGTTAATGATAAATTTTGTTTGTATCTTGTCTATGCTTAATATGTGGTGTGTTTGATTGGTCTGTATTGGGATAAGCATCAAGATTTTGTTTGTGGCAGAAATGTTCTATAAACTTCTAATTTATGTATTTGTACGGTGTGTGGTTCTTGGATGCAGCAGATGTCAATATTGTGTTTCGTGATAAAGTTCGCTAGGGAAGAAGAGGATTTATTAAAACCGTTAATGTTGAAGCTTGCTATTTTGATACACATAAGGAATAGATGAATAAGAGGCCCTGTCCCGAAAAATTCTTTCTTCAGCTAAAATCCAAGGAATCTGCCTTGGTACGTCTAACTTAAAAGTCAGTCATTATGCTGATAATCTGACATTCTTTATCACATCCCTCCATTCTTTTCTACCTCTCCGTGAGATATTAGATGATTTTTCAAACTTTTCTTGTCTCAAAGTTAATCACTCTAAAACAACCATTATCTCATATTTCCCTACACTCCTATCCTCATTTTACTCTATATTTCTCCAAGGTAGAACTCTAACATCCGCTAAAATCCTTGGGATCTCTTTTTCTTTTCAAACTGAAGATCTGGAGAAAAATTGGGATGACTTCATTCGCTCCATAACGCACACTACTCTTTCATCTCTAAACCCCAACGATTCTCTTTTTTTCAAAGTTATCTCACTTAATCAACACCTGCTCCCTAAACTTCTTTTCCTTTCTAGAATTATACCTCCCAAACCTAAACAAACTAAAATTCTCACTTCCCATCTTTTTAGATTTCTGTGGAATTTCTCTTATTTTGAACCGATAAAACGCTCTACCCTCTATCTCCCCAAAACCGATGGAGGATTATTTTTATCCTCTATCGGTGTAAAAACGCTTTCTGCTTTCTTGTGGCAATTTATCTCTCTTTTTAAACAAGAGCCCCCTATCTCCCACTTCTGGATGAACTATGCTCTTTACAATATTGGCTCCAAAACCAGACCTTTTAAACCGGCTCTCTATTCTAATTCACGACCCCACAGTTCCAAACCTAACTCCTATTGGTCCCGAATACTAAAGGCAGTATCCAAAATTAATATTTCTTCTGATGCCTTTGAAACCCTAACTTAAAATCTTTATATCTTCTGATTCTCAATCCCAAACCCAACTTTATTCCGTCTCTACCAGATCCCATCACCACAAAAATCATCCCCTCTTCTCACACCTGGCCTCGTCTTCTTCACCTCAAACCACACGCGTCGTTCTTTTCTCACACTGAGAAAGAAATCTCCTTCAGGACAGTCTACAAAGGTTATGCCTGGGGGTGTTTCTTTCAAAAACACTTAATCTCTCCCCGCTTTCCAAAAGATTTTTTATGTAAACTTTGCTCTTCTTTGACTAATGACCCCCACCACCTCTTTTTTGAATGCCTTGTTGCAAAATATCTTATTTTTCGCAAAATATTTTCTTAATTAGTGAATCGAATCGATCCTTAGTGAAACCTTAAAAAAGCCCTTTACTCTCAACCGCAACTGCCTTTATTATAACTTCTCGTATCTAACCGACACCCCTCACACAATAACTACCAAAATGGCTTCCCTTATTTGACATACCCTAATACAAATACAAAATCACTCCCTATCCTTCCATACTCCGATATCTGACCATATGCTAAATGAGAACCTATATAAAATCCAAAACCAAATTTAAAACTTTTCTTAAAAATTTCTCTTCTATCCTCGAAACTTAATTCCTTTTCTTATTCCACGTAAAACTGTTTATAATGCAATTGGTAAAAATCTTGTACACTAAATTGATACAAAAAAAAATTTATTTTGTTTTTCTTTTAACTTTATTGTGTATTAATGTATAAATTGTATTAGTAGTGCATTTTTTGATCTGTGTTTACCTTTTATGTTAATGTGTATAAAATTAGTGTAGAATATAAATTAGTGTATTTTGTATTTATTTTCATCTTATTGTGTATGTAAATATTTTTTTCCTTACTCAAATATTGTAAAACTGTTCATTATCTTTAGTGTGTTTGTCTTTTATTGTTGTGCTGACATATTAAATATCTACTCATTGCATGTATATTGTTGTTCACGTTTATCGCTATTGTATTTTAAAAATTTCAGTTATTTGTCAAACTAATTAAAAGTATTTAAGCTCCTATCTACCCAACAAACTTACATTCGAATAAGTCAATGATTAAAGCGAATAATTTTTCTATTTTGTATTTGTGTGTTTATTTTATCGTTTTTATGTGTGTATAATCACTAATAATAATAAAAAAAACTAGCACAAAACAGGTCTGTTGGCACTTGCTTGTTGATTGACTAGACCATTCTTACTTACAATTAACTTCATTAAAAATTATTGTAATATTTAAATAAAAATTGAAATACTTTAGGCTAATGAGAAACTAAGCTTAAGTGTATGGTTGTGGAGTTGGAGGAAGTTTTTTCGACTCAAAATTTAACTATTTAAAATTAAAACTCCAAGTCCAACTCCGATTCCAGCATTTCTGAAAAAACGACTCCAACTCCAATTTCATAACCTTAAGGGTTAATTTTGGGTAAAGTTAAGTTTCCAAAAGCAATAACGATCCCGACTCCGCAACCCTGCTTGAGACCAAACATTTTTTTCCAAGTTTATTTAATGTCATTGAAAAAAATATTAATGCATCAAACAGTTCTGCAACATCTTCTTGCAAGGAGACATTCGATGATAAAGTATTGAATTGTGGGCCTTTGCTAATTGCTTACAATCTTGCCAGACAAGGGTGTTTTTAAAAAAGAGACTTATCGCTGAGTCCTGAAAAAAGTATTTGTCAAGAATTAAAAGAATTTCGATTGAACATCAATATGTGAAAATATGTAGCCTAAATATTATTATTACAGTAATTACATCAGATCAAAGCTTTTGTTTGGAATTATTCGTTTTTACTTCGACATCAAAAAAAGCAAAAAAAACTTTCTCAAAAAGTTTTGAGCGTGGTTGACTCGACGTAAAAAGCTCTATTAAGATAACTTTAATTACTATGACACAGCTTCCAAAATGCATCTCTGGCGTCTGGCTTTACTTTTAATCTATGCAAAATTTAAATCTTATTTTTAATCAAATTAAAGTGTTCCTCCTCTTATTAACAAATCAAAAAATGTTGCAATGAAAACTTTGATAAAATACAAAGTCCAAGCATTAAATATGATTACAACTAATGTTGACTTTTACAATCACTGCCAGCATCAGATCTGTACAGTTTAGCAGCCTAAAGAATAAATATTTGGCGCTATTTAGAAAAATGTTGCAATGAAAACTTTGATAAAATACGAAGTCCAAGCATTAAATATGATTACAACTAATGTTGACTTTTACAATCACTGCCAGCATCAGACCTGTACAGTTTAGCAGCCTAAAGAATAAATATTTGGCGCTATTTAGAACTTTTATTAGATCCTGCTCAGTAGTTAGCGTTCATACAATCACAATAAATATACCAAAATCATTTAACAAACACAATAAAATATAATTATATTCTACTCAAAACCATTATATTTTACATGAAAAAATTTGCTTTTACGAATGATACCTGTATTGTATTAAAGATGACAAACAACCAACTGAACAATGTTTCATAGATTTGACTGTTAAACAAATTTGAAGCCAACAGGAGAAATGCAAAGACCCAAGCCAGACCAGTGAAGCAAACCATAACTATTGACACAATAAACTGCTGCTTGGCCGATTTTTTTATGGTCGATGATTTGAACTGAAAATATCAAAAATATTAATTTTATTAAATCTGTTTAATAATTTCGGAAAACTATTAAAACCAACTGAAGTATATTTAGGTTTACCAAACTGATTTTTATCACCAAAACAGTCAAGTAAACGACCCTTACCCGGACAGCTGAATTTGCAACTGTCCGATGGGGCATGCTATTAGGACGCAATCTGAGGTTTGTTCACTTGCATCGTGGTGAAGGATCTAGAGCCCATTTATGCATGGACGACAGAATCGTCAAACACTGGTCTGCTGGCTATTGAGTTTAACCCAAGCTGTTCAGGGCAAGCTCATTCCAATAAGCCTGGTACTGATCATGGATATGAAAGCACGGAGCTTAGATGTATTCTCACCTACTCCATTTTCTATCTATAAGTTGTCCATTCAAAAGCGCGGATGGCTAGTCCGACAAGATTGTTCAATAAAGATAGTTTAATAATGACTATTTGACGTTTACAAATTCCAATAAAATAGCCTTAATTTTTGCTGTTAATATTGTCCTAATTTTTTAATGTGTATTTAATCAAAACTTAAAATGAAACGTTTTGACAATAATTTCTTTAACTCCTAATTGTTTTCGGTCATTATTTTTTTATAGAAAAATTCATAAATGCAAGTTCTCATTTTAATTACAAACCTTCTTAGCTTGAACAAATATTTTTCGAAATACCAAAACAAACATTGTTAGATTGAAACAAAGCATTATGAAAATGGGAAGAGCAAAACCAAGTAGCAAGGGATAAGTTTCAAGCCAACATATATTGCTTGCTAGATAGATCGGTTCTAAAAAACAAGCAGTGCATAAATTTGCATTTAAACTAATAAGGTGGGAAAAACTTTATAAGCAGATTTACCAAAAATTTTTTTGTAAATTCTCTCCTCAGCAATTTGTGAAACGTACTAACTAATAATGCACAAAAAAGTTTTTTATAGACACAAAGATTTAAAGCTACAATATTTATTGATTTTATATATAGATTTTTTACACCACTAGCTGTTGGGGAGGCGTAATTGTATTAAGGAAGAATATAATTTTTTCAAGAAACGCTTAAGTATACAATCTACAAATTGCAATAAATTAATTTTATTTAGACATCGCTTAAATTTTGTTTAAGTGACATTACAAGATCTTTAAAAAGCGTCAATACTTAAACTAATTATGTTGCGGCTTTTATTTATTTTTTTATGAATTAGTTGTGCTCTGTATGGGATTATTTACTATTTTTGCTTTACTATATATTTCTTAATAATTTCACTGACTCTTAAGTCAATTTTGTAAAAAGAATTGTGGATTGAATGGAAGATTTTTTTACAAAACAAGGATTCTCTTTTAAATGTCTAGAAGAAACGTCAAAATTTTGTTAAAAAGTTTGGTTTATTTCTGTCTTTTTAAAAATTTTATAAGAAAACTAACAGTAGAGACATGCAAAGGGTAATATTTTTCCGTCGATAATCGCTTGTACCGTCCCGTATTAACGTTTTTATCTTGGAAGTACAGTCATCAAAAATAAAAAATATGCAATCTTAGAAGACAATTTTTTAGAAATTTATTTATATAGGATTTAAGATTAAAAACTTGCAAAATATGGTACATTTACTTATATTTTCAAAATTGACTACTTTTAATTAATAAACCCGTTTGCACCTGCCATTTATCTTTAATTAATGAGCTCGGCCAACGCTTACCCGCCAAAAATTTTTTAATGTATGTCATCCTGCCTGTGCCGGGCCACTGGATGAGCTGTTTACCCGAAACAAGCCTTTGGTAGAGATAAGAGTCAAAACTTAATAAAAATAAGTAAGAATTTAAGTTTAAAATGATTATTGCATAAATACAAAAAATCTAAGAACAATGATTACAAAAAAATGTTTCTAGATTAAATGAAAAATGTTCTTTTGTAAAATTACCCTTAAATGACCAATTAACAGTAATTTTCCATTGTTTCATTTAAAAATTTACGTTTTGTTTTTTCTTCTGGATTGCAATAAACTTCTTTTATCTCATTTTCTAAAATCTTTTTCTTTGATTATAATGCTTAGATTTTACCTCTGCAATAGATTGCTTTCCTAGCGTGGTGGAGGGGTTTGCGTTTTCTATGATTCTAAGAGTTTTCAACTTCTTCCATGGCTACCCATGGCGATAAGATCGAAGGTAAGAAACAAACCAAAACTAATCTAACAAACGTTGCAAAATGAACAGTTGGAATGACAATATTCATACTGCATCGGGAGTCGCACAGGATAAAAAGGTTCGCGTTCAAGCTTTAAGCAGAGGAGGCCGTTTGAAAATAAGCTACATTCTCCCCCACAACCTGAACGTAACTAGAAATCAATTAACGCATTCACTACGCGTTTGGGAAGGCAAGCGGGGGCAGTACACAATATCCGTCTGTACTCGAGTCGGTCTCAAAATTCGGGATCTTTGCATGGGCATCTGGAACGTCACTCCACTCAATGAAAAAGAATAGGAATTGGTTTGGGAGGCAGAGCAGTATCATCTTGATATTGTTAGAGTTTCTTCTGCTAAGTGCATGGCTCTGATACTGTTAAATTGTATAAAGGCTGGAAGCCTTTCTACTCAGGTGTAAATGTAACCATGTCGGCTCAGGCAGGGGTAAGCATTTTTTTGAGCCCTTGTTTGATTTACTGTGTCACTGATTGGATACCACACGGGGGAAAGATTTGTATCTTTAAGCTTCGGCTACAGGAAAGGTCACTGTGCATTTTGCAGGTGTACGCACCAAACGTTGAAACACAGTACCAACCTTTTTTAGGTGAAGTAGACGTTACTTTACAGAAAGTAACATCTTCACAATCAATTATCCTACTGGATGATTTTCACGCGCACCTGGGTACTCATAAAAAAGTATGAAAGGGTGTTATCGGAAGACAAAAAGACTCTGACATTAATAGAGACCAAAGGTATTTGCTACAGTTTTGTGTCACTAACGGAATGAGCATAATGAATACTTTTTTTTGGCACAAGAGGATTCACAAATACACTTGGTACAGAGATGCAATGAGACAGCGTTCTATCATTAATTTCTGTTTTATTTCAGTGGACTATTTTTTTCTATGGTCGATGTTTGTATTAAAAGAGGAGCTGAACTGTCTACCGCCCTTACCTAGTCGTCTGCATTCTGAAAAGCCTGAACCATCCGAGAACATGAAAATGATTTAGAGTATAAAGAGCAGACAGAATAAATGAAAATTTCTGGCCGACAAAAAGGTGAGATATACTTTTGCAAGCAAAGTTGCTTTTCTGTTCAAAAAACTTTCTGACTTTACTGAAGACGTTAAGACTGTAAAGGATTTATTTAAATGAGCATTCATTACACCTATAGGTGTGGTTGCAAACGTGTGGGAAGTTAAACGGTTAGTGAAATAAGAATAGTGTTCTACTGAAACTTCAAAAAGGCACCCTAAATTTTTAAAAAGAATACTTTTTGTGAGCTCTTAAATCCAGTAACAGTCCAAAATTTGGAAACATAGGAAAAATCGGTGAAAAAATTCGTCTAACACAAACAGAGGTGAGAACAGCAATCAAATTTTTGAAAGCTGGCAAGGCCCCTGGTGAAGATGATATTTGGCCCGAAATGTTAATGTCACGCTACGATTTCAATTTATCAATTAAAGACTTTGCACCGTTTTAAATTATGTGTTTAAATCGACACCTTTTTGGATTAATTATTTAAATCGTAACCTTTTTAAATTAATTGTTTAAATCGACACTTTTTTGGATTAATTATTTAAATCGTAACCTTTTTAAATTAATTGTTTAAATCGCATTAACGTTGACGCGATTATTTAAAATTTATTTGTGACTATTTGCCGTTGTTGCCCTGGACAGCTATCTGGATTACGGATTTACGCGGTGAGGTGACTTTGTTCTCGTTGTTGAAAAAGAACGAGTATAGAGCGTTCTTTCACATGTGGTCGCTAAAAAGGTGTATATATACGGGGCGGCAACGAGAAGACATAATTAAAAGATTCAATTGTAGATGCAGATATAAAGGCGGATTCGAGATGATGAACGTATTCTGTGTATATTTTGGTATTTGAATGTATCTGTCGGGACGGCGAGTTGGTATTAAGCGTTAGCGGGAAAATTTATAGAATTCATTATATTCTTTTGCGGCTCTGTAAATTCGGTAAAGTAATTTGTATGTGTTTAATCTATTGGTAATTGTAGCATCTCGTGTATAATTTTGGCGCTTGTTTTTATTTTCATTTAATCTTTTTGTCTTCGTTTCTTCAATATAATTAATTCAGACAATAATACCTGTTTGTCCTTCTAAATCGCTAGGCCCCACCAGTTTAACACTCGTATAAGCTCCTTTCAACAGGCTGGTGATTTTCTACGATAATCACGTAGGGTTCGCCTCCAGTATCTTGTAGTTATTCTGGTACTAAGTAGGTAGAGCGCGACAGTTAAAGACCACAAACAACTTTGGGTTTCGCTGACTGGCTCGTGTGTTCCAAGTAGCTTGTGTTCAAGTCCAAGTTTCAAGTTTCAAGTAGCTTCCAAGTAGCTTCAAAGTGTTTCATGTGGCTTGGTGAGGTTCCGAAGCAATGGCAGACCAGTTTGTTGACACAGGCCAGTGTGTTGATACCTATTCACAAAAAAAGAGACAAGAAGAAATGCACTAACTAGAGGAGAATTTCTTTATTAAGTCTTCCTGGAAAGGTCTATGCAAAGTGGTTTAAAAAGATGCCGTAAAATATTCGAACTTCAACTTCAGAATGCACAATTGGGATTTTGTCCTGGCAGATCTACCATGAAATAATTTTTTACCCTTTAGCAAGTTTTTGAGAAATCGTGGGAATATTCCAAAGAGGTGTATGCATGCTTTGTAAACCTTGAAAAAGCATATGACCGTATTCCAAGAGACAAGTTGTGGGCAGTACTATTGTGGGAGTATAACGCGAGAGGTCAGCTATTAGAATTGTTATAAAAACAGTCAAAAGTCTGTGCTCGTGTCAATGAGATGAAAACAGAGCTTTTTAGTGTCAGTGTTGGACTACGACAGGGCCGTTTTCTTTCTCTCCTCGTAACTCATTATATACATGCATAAGATAGACAAAGACAGTTCTTCAAGTAGTGGTGTCACATTTGGGGAGTGTAATGTTCGTCACCTGCTGTTTTCAGATCACTTTGCATTGTTAAGCTCAAACAAAAGTGATCTCCAATATGAATTTGATAGGTTTTCTGACGCATGCTTGGATGCTGGGATAAAAATTAGTATGGCTAAAACTGAGATTATGTGCATGTCGAGGCACCTTGTCCAGTGTTCTTTCCAAAAAAATGAAGTAACTATCCAACAAGCGGAGAAGTTTAAGTATCTTGGAATCGCATTTTTGTGTGACATAGACAGGACAAAGAACTGGACACACATATTAGAAAAGCAAGTGCAGTAATGCGCCAGCTTTACGATAGATTGTACAGAAACGAGAGCTCTGTACAAAAGCAAAGCTTTCTGTTTTTAGATCGATTTTTGTTCCTATCCCCACCTATGGTCATGAGTGTTGGGTAATGAACAAAAGGGGCGATTACGAGTACAGGCGGCCGAAATAGGTTTCTTGCAAAATGTTAGAGGTTTATCCCTGTTTGACAAGATTAAAAGCACCGACATTCGTCACTTTCTCAACATCGAACTGCTACTACTCCGCATAGAACGATCGCAACTGCACTGGTATGGCCATGTGACATGAATGTCTCACAAACGAACAGCAAAGCAACTGTTGGATGCTTTACCGAGTGACAAAAAGCCTAGAGGGCGACCCAGAACCCGCTGACTGAATTATGTTGAAGACTTGGCCTGGTCGCATCTTGGAATTCCACAACTGGAATTTTTCCAGTTGCAGGAGATTGGGATGCTTGGAGTCCCAACTTGAGCTGCTGCCCCCGCAACCCCAAAAGAACCAACAAAAGGGAAATATACTAAATTAATTCAATGTTTTTTCTAAATATGATCATAATGATGCAAAGACTTTTACAAAGATTTTAAGCAATCAACGAATGTAGAATTGAGAAATAGCGTTGGTTGTATTAACCAGTATATTTTAAGTTCAAGTTTAAATCATCACACCTGCCAATCAACAATACGTTCATTATTTCGTTTCCAATCAACAATACGTTCATTATTTATGAAAAATTAATTTTTTTAATTCCTCTACCATCTTTTTATTTTACGTCAAGTGTTTTCTTAGCCTTAGTTACGCTTACTCTCTTAGCTAAATTTTATTGGTAAAATTCAATTTCATAAGAGTTTATTTTTCGGACCAATTTATTTCTTTTTTTCATTTTTAGCTTTATTTATCCTCCTGACTAGGACAAAAACGTCGCAAGGTTAAATTTAAGAAAAACCCTCCAGTATATACTATGACCTATTTACCGAAATGTTCTGCATTGCTGTCTAGTTTCATTTTTTGATTGTTTAGTTGTTTTTTATTATTTAGAGATAATAATGAAAATTTTGAGCAGCTTTGAAACCACCTAGGAGAAGAAAAGGCCGCAAAGTTTTTTCCCAATGACACACAAGAAATGACGAAAGTAGATTTTGAACCGCTATTGTGTCTTTTTGTAAACCAAGACGACACTCCTAACTACTCCTTCACGCTGCCAACAATATTGGAAGTCAAATCACAGCAATGGCTATTGATTTCACACTAATTGCATTTTGAAGGAAATGTTTTTCGCAAAGGTAAGTTTAAAATTTTTTAAAAAATTTTTTGTGAGAATGAAAGTTACCATTTAAGTTCAATCCAACTGATATGCTTCCAGCAGCTATTATAATTGCCATTCCATATGCTATTCCTCCAAACTTCTTCAAAAAGTTGCTTTTTGTAGCTGAGAAAATCTAAAATATTTGTAGAAAGAGATGAAGTTGATTAAAATTTAAATGTGTGCTACCATTAGCCGTATGTATTATAGCTTTTTAAAGACTTGTATTTTTAACCAAATGAGCAATAAAACTCGCTAAAACTTGACTTTCATATAACTGGCTTTAAATATCATAAGTTTTGCATTTTGCTCCAAACAATACCATTTAATACGAAGATCAAAAGTCTGTAATTTATGCTTTTTGGGACATTTGTTAAACGGATTTTATTGGGACTTGAATGATTTTTTACAATTTATTTCTTTAATTTTGAAGAAGTTACAAATTTTCCCGGCAATTATTCCAAAAAGGACTTTTAGCTTTTTTAATGAAACTAAAAACACTTTAAAAAAATACATGGTTTTCCAGCACGTTTGATTTTTAGATTACCAAATGTTTACTAAATAAATTTATATAAGCCTTTGAATTTTTACACATGGTTGCCAAATTTTTTCTGCATGTTTTTTGTCGGCCAAAACATCTATAAAAAACATATAACAGGATTTTGATTGTCCTTATTCTAAGGAAGTTAATTAACGTAGAGAATCTATCTAATCAATTACTTTTATGTCTCTAAAAAAGGCACTTTATGACGAATACCATAACAGGAATGGTCAATATATTTTAAATAGAGAACAGCAATTAAGTCTATATAACTTGTTACGTACTAAAAGAATAACTTTTTATAAGTTTTTTTTCTTTGGTTTACCACATCAATTCTTGATAATTTGTTTTGAATATTAAATTTAAAATAAAAAAAGGAAAAATGGTAGTCATAACGAGAAAGTTTGTAGAGTGGTATTCTTACTGAGCATTAAAGATTGTACGGTGAATGATTTGCTTGCAAAACAACCAAAGCGGTCTAACTAAACAAGGAAAGTTCATGCAATCTTTGTTTAAAGCCCGTTTCCACTACGAGCGTGGAAAAGAGCATTCTTTCTCTCTTTTATTGATCTTTGATGGAAGCGAGCGGTTAAAATTGAAGCGAGCGTAGAAAAAAAGCAATAAAACAAACAAAGAATGCTTTTTTCCACGCTCGTAGTGGAAACGGGCCTTTAATAGTTTCGTAATAACAAAAATAAGTTTGAAGGATTGAATATTGACATGGCTGTCCAAGACAAAAGAGAAAAAATAAACAATAAATTGCACTTTGCTCATTTTGTACCGTATTTTTGTATAGCCAAAATTACAAACAAGTTTTTGATTTTTCTTACTTTAACAATGGACATGTACAAGTCATAACTATAGATTGTCATCCATCCCCATGCAGCAAGGAAGAAAAAATGAAGAAAGAAAGCCGTAGCAACACATAAATACTTATTCCACTTTGCGCGTTCAACACCAGCAAGAAATATAGCGTAACCCAAGCACAAATTTAGGCAAATGTTAATAATAATAGAAGATTGTCTGTTTTTTCGAAGCTCCCTGGAAAATAGCAAAGTTAATACTTGTGACTTTAAACAAAATTAAAATGTTCATTAACTAAAACTTATTGTCTTTGGCAACCACACAAAATTTACTAAAGCAAACGACAGACCCAAAAGTTCTTCACCATTTATAATTCCAGCACCTCCGTAAACAGATTCAAATAGTTTTATGCTCTTTTCATTTGAAAGATTCTTTAAAACTTAGCATAGAAAAGTTTGGGATTTAACTATAAAAAATAAAACTATTTGGGTAGGGATTTACTAACTAGTTTTTTTCAAATACCATCAAAATTTTTAAAAAACTACAATTATAGCCAGAACATTTGTTTTATGAAATCCTAATACTTTAGATTTATTCAATAATTAATTCAGTTTCAAACTGTGATAGATTTGATCGGTCCAGAAATTGAACCCTAGACTTTTTACAAAAATAATTTAAACAAAACAAAAGAAGCATGATATGTACTTGAAGACCAGATGAATGATTAAAGTTGCCAGAAGTCCAGCTATTGATAGAGCAAATCCAATTGTACTTACAATGTTTAGCAAAAAGTCGGTTGGTTGATTTGGTCTCTGTAAATAGAAAGTTTTAATCTATTTTCAAATATAATATAAACCAAATCTTTTATTGGAATTTTGTTCTACCCTAAACGTGTCTTAAGTAAACGATGTCATTGACAGCTCTTTACTTCCGTGAAACTATGCTGAAAATAGCAAGCTGTTAGAACACTCCGTTATATTTAGAAGTTTGGGAAATCAAACGCAGAACCTCTCCTTTTCGGAAGCTAACTACTAAGCTCATCAGGATGTCTAAATATGAAAACAACTTCCAAATAAATTATATTTATAAAAAATCTTGTCAGGAATAAAATAATTGGTACAATTTATGACAGCCACGTTGACGATGGTTTTTGTCAAAGCTTAATATTACACAGTTTTAACATATACATAGAAACGTGTAGGTATGTTTTAACGTTCAAGTTGACTTAAGTCATACAAAACTGTTATGTTCAAGGTTTCGGAAGACTTTTTTGAAGTCTGGGATAAACTTCGATTGTGTGTTGTCAACATTTAGTAGTACTTAAAAAGATTTATTTTTTTTCGTTTTAGTTGATGATTACTTTTCATTTTATTCTTATCTTATGCTGCACCTTTTGAAGTTGTAAAGAAGAAAAAAATTTTATTTGTCGTAGAGCAAACACATAAAAATCAAACATAGTACAGCTTTGCATGGCAAAAAGCACTAATAGGGAAACAACTTCGTAACCTTACGGTTTTGTTTAAAAAATAGCTGACCAAAACACACTTATGCTTTGTACTATTTTGAATCGGACATTTTATATCCCTAGATCAATTCTTTGTCTTTTAAATATTTAAATACGTGTCGTATTCATGTTGTATCCATTTCGTATTATCTAAACATTGCTATACATTGTTTTTTGTTCAACTGCTTTTCTATTAAAATATTTATTAAAGTTTGCTGCCAAAAAGCTTCTAATTGCATTTATTTTAATTTGAACGTTTGAGCAGCCTTGTCAGAAATGGAAATTACTTACGCTGCTGTCTTTTTTGCTAATTCAATAAAATTTAATTTAAGAAACTAAAAAATTTTCAAGTTATCGATCAGTTTTTTTCTACAAGAATTTTTAATACAGCAAACTTTGCATCCATGTTGTTTTGACACTGTAGAAGCGACTAAAGTAGGGGAAGGCTTAAAATTTAAATTTATATAAGACCCTGGAAAAAATATGGTATCGATATAAATAAACATGTTCACATTCAAACAATTTTTTTTCCATAAAAAACTCATCTAATGAAGGTAATAAATTTCAATAAGGGTAAAAATTATGAAAAAAACAACAAACTTTAATTTATGGCAAAACTTTATTTTATTTAAAAGAATGATGTATTTTTAAATGATACAGAGGATATAAATATACTAATTAATTAATTAAAAAAACTACTTTTTTATAAAGTTGTGCCTGTCCAATAAATTTTGCTTTTAAAACCAATAATTACTTTAACATCTTTTTTCATGTCAGAGATTTACTGTTTGTAATATAGATCTTAGATTGTAAACATAGCTTGCAAAGGTAAGGTTTCTCATCATAAACTACAAGAGAAAAAACTCAAAGGCGAATAGGAAAAGAAATTTACAGAATTAGAAACTTTGCCCCTTGGTATTCTTCCAACGTCATTCAATGCATGTTATTTCCTTTAAGACCTGAAAATAGTAAAAAAACTCAAAGAACCACAAAAAATGCTTGCTATACAGTTGCCTCAAGTTTATAGACATTTGGTTATACTGCAATATTTAGACAAAAGAAAAAAGAGTAAGACATGTGTTGATCTTACTGCCAACGTATGTCAAGTTGACCGGCTTAGTCAAGATTATGGCTATTAATGACCTTACGTCAAAAATAATAATACTTTTTTCACGAAGATCCTGCACCTCTTCAGAAAGTCCGTCTTCTGGTTGGTGAATGTCTTCAGTAGAGTTCATTGGAAGAATCTCTCCAATCCTACCTCTTAACTTACTAAATTCACGACTTGAATTAAACACAACCTTTATTCAAGCAAAATTAGTTCGTGTATAGATCCACAGAGCGGAGAATTTTCGATAAAAATTTTCTCCAATCCAACCAACTATGAAATTCAAAATACCGACAGCAAATAATTTTACCGGGCGATTTAAACGATCTTAAATGCCCTCTACAAACAACGTAATAGTGTCTTACTCGAAAGACCTCAGCTGAATTGAATTTCTTTATGTCAGCTCTCTAACTTATAGAGAGAAGCGTAAGAAGTTACACTCTCAAGTTATGGCAAGCGAACAAAGCATTTGTGACGCAACACGTGGTTCTATCGATTGACAATAACAAAAAGAACAAGAGAATCTGGCGTCACTGCATTTAGAAATCTTAAATACAATGTAAACTAATTTGGTGCTACTGAATACAAATAATAACGTGAATTGAATGCAATGAGACTTTGATAAAATTCAGGACGATTCTTAATTAATTTCAATGCTCTGAAGCCAAACAAGGCTGATCAAATTTTCAGAAGCAATAAGTAATTACTAAATTGAATTTTTACTAAAAAAGAGCCGATTACGAAACAACCAGCATGTTAAAAAGTAGATTTTTAAATTGTACAAAAAGTTCAAATGTTTTCGGATATATTCCAAACAAACATTTTTGCCAAAAAACAGAAAAAAAATCTTTTTTTGATCAATTCAATTGTGATATGGCAAACTTTTTGACATTTACTATGAAGATGATAATAAAAGAAAAAGTTTTGAAAAATCGTATAAAATAAAAATGGAAGAAACAGAGATTAAATGTCTAAAAGATCAACAATGTAAAAGAAAAATGTATAGCACCGATTCTATTGACAGGAGGTAGCAAAAAACTATGTAAAGAAAATCAAAAAAAGAAAAGATTTGGAAATATTGAAAGAGAAAGAGACAAATATTTTAAATAGTTTGAGATTTGATAAGAACAATGAAATTCTTACTGAAGCTGAATTTGATTTATGATTTATTTAAGGATTATCAATCTTTATCTCAAGCTCAATGCAGAAAAAGAAAACTTGTTGTAATTGTATCCAGCCATGATAATCAGGATCCTATGCCAGTGTGCTTTAAACACATTAAAAACAGCATTAATATAGTAAGACCAGAGTATTATGTCACAGTAGATTTACTAATCAGTAAATACCCATTGTTCTAAAATGCAAGCAATAGCTGGAATTGTTGAAACAGTAAAACTAAGGTTTGGCAGCAAATATTGGGAATACTACACAGAAAACACAACATGTTTTGATTTAGACACAGCACCTCACAACCAAAACATTAAAAAAGCTGGTCAAGCCATTCATGCCTCAAGTTGGTGTTGTCTTGTAGAAAAAATCATAGAGAGTGATGGTGGTGCAGTTATAACATACCCCACAGATGCATCTCCAACACAAGCGTGAGGAGTTATACAGTTCGAGAGATTACTAACAATGGTAGGTACCGAAGTTTACCGGCATTCCCAATCAGCAGTGAAAGCAAAGCCAATTTAGCTTTGTTAGAAGGAATTGTGTTGTCTATTTTATCAACAGTGAGTGGTGTGCCAATGAAAGACATATTTCAAAAATTTTTTTATCAAATCACAAATGCTGCAGCCCACAATTTTTAGGTTTACGATATCATTGCCTCTGATTTTGAATTATACCATGTACCAAAACGTTTACTTTGTCAAACGCACCCTTGTTTAATGTTTATAAAAAATATAACGTAGGACCTGATAAAATATATTTAAGTTTCTTGATAAATGCAACTACGAGCCATGACACCGATTTCTAACAATATATTCATTGTTTAACTTAAGTTGTTTGTTCTGATTTTAATCATAAGTCCTGAAATTATTCCATTAAGTTTTCTTGATTTATTTCTCCCAAAAAAATCTGGCAAGTTGCCTAAAGATGGAAAGATTTAATAGATCAATCTACCTCTGTGCATGTGCACTACCACGCCACGTGGCATTCGCACAGAATTTTAAAAACCTTGAATGGCCTTATAGTCGTTGGGGATCAGAACTCGTTATCCGCCACAAATCGCAAGCCACCAAAAAATTTATTCGACGAATTTTCCTATACGGTAACGCACAATTGATGAACAACGGTTTTCTAAAATTAACATGTTAATTTATAAGCAGTGATACATTAAGCGAGACGAACGTTAAAAACTTAATACACAAATTTAAGATTTACTATGAAACTGGGAAATAGTTATTATATGTATTTCAAGCTGCTAATTATAAAATACTCTGCACTGAGCTATCATTTAATTTCGCAATTAAATAAACCAAAACACAGACACTTGAAATTGCACACCAGTCAATATAACAAGTGCTGTAAAGCGCAACTGACACGTCTGACAATTGCAAAGAGTTTTTATTACTTTTAGTCATCACTGCAGCAATGACCGGTCGATTACAAGAAACTGTTATAATAGTGCTAAATTTCGATACTCGTTTTGCTATGGTATCACTCAAACCACCGTGCTATCTTTTGTTGTGTAAGCGCATTATGTATTACGCATTTGGCAAGCATATAGCATTTTTGCGTCACTTTCTACTTTCCCTGTTAACAAGATACTTTATTGTGACCCATTCTATAAAATCTTGACACGGATAAAAGTTCCTCAAATCTTCCTCTGATTTTTCTTGATTGCTGGTTCACGAGTAAGGTTTTGAGTTCGCCTGTGCTATTTATTGACTCAATAAAAAAGCTAATGAGACACTGATTCTGTGATCAGAGCACAATGCAACCGTCATGTAGCAGTATCAAGTATGTTCATAATGCTTGTTTTCATAGGTCAATAACAGTTTTGTTACGGATACTCGACCGATGCCAGCCCGCAAGCTGATTTCTGCCTTTTCCATTATCATAAAGTTTTATAAGCATAACCATGTGATTGTATCTCCTTTTACTGTACTTGTTTAATCACTTTCTATTTTTATTGTGAAAAAATGTAGTTCCTAAACAGTGTTTCTCAATTTTAGGTTGCTACCCAACCTAAGTTAACCTAAAATCAGTTCTAATCAACGATTTCCTGACTTAACAAAATTGTAGCAAATACTTGTAAAATTCCTATTGCCCTTTATCTGAAACTATATTTTATATAACATCATAAAATTTTTATAATAAAAATATTAAACATTAAAAAAAAAGATTTACTGGAAAGATCAAACATATTTTTGCTATTTAGGAAAATGTTCCAGAACATTGTCAGGTAAATTTATGCCATCAAGGTTATAAAAAATTAGGGCAACTTCTGATTAAGTTCATATAGGTCCCGCTTTTGGAATCTTTTTTAAGATCATTCCAAATAAATCAAAAAAAAAAAAAGATTATGTTATTTATTTTTCTAACTTTTTGACTGTATTTGCAGAACTTAGGACGCGTTAAATTCACTTCATCTGATATAAAACAAGAAAAAAACAGTGTTCCTTCTATAGTGTGCAATATGTACAATATGCTGTCCCACGAGAACATTAAATTATCTCCTGACACTCCGAATTATGGGCAGCAAAATCTCGTTCTTGCGCATTAAAAACACATCAATGTTGTTTTTGTCTTTAAATGACAAGGAAACTACCACAAAAATAAGACGCTGTAAATGAAGTAAAATCCTTTTTTTCTTTAATTAAATTTTAGATAAAGACTTCAGTTGTTGATTTGTATTTAAAGAAGATCTTCATAAAGATTTTTTGTATATTTTTATATCTTAGATTAAAATTATTATTTTTGTATTTCAAATTTTTACAAAGCAAAAGCTTGTTGAGACTTCCAGGCATCTTTCAAGCATTCAGAAAACGGAAAGTTTTGAAAAATAATTCATCACAACGTTTCATGGTGACGTAATATTATTTGCAAAAATTGTCATAAAGAAATAACAATTTAAAAAATTTTGTTTAGCCTGTAAGACCATTCTGTTCTGTAAAAGTTCCAAAGCAAAGTTTTTCACGTTGAGACTGCATAAAAAAAACTTTAAGCGATTCTTGATGGAAACATAGGCCGTTAAAAGATTAATTACATTTTCTTTTGATTCTGTTTTGCTTATAATTTCATAGAAATTTAATATCTTCGGGTTAATTGAGGTGCTACATGATAACATAAGTTTATTACAAAAAAAAAATTTTTAAAAATAATAAAAAAGCATAAAGCTAAGTAGCAATAAATTTAAATTTATTTTTTACCTCAAAATAATTTTATCGACAAAAACAAATAAAAAAAGTCCATTAAAAATAATTAACATGATACTGAAACGAAGGCAAAACTTTGTTTCAGTATATGACATCAAACTAATTTGACATCAAACTAATAAACTTGAGATTTTTTTAAATGAAAAAAAATTATAGAAGCTTTTGTGATAGTAACCATTTTTTTAATCATTTCATATTAAAGACTCTTTTCCGGAATTGAAATAACTCGACTCCATTTTCTAAAAGGCTTCAGTTCGACTCAAGGCCACGTAGCTACTAAAAAATAGTCGGACTCGAAATAAATCCTCAAATTAATTAGTAACTCAAACTGGACTCCAGTCCAGCTAAAACATAAATTGAGTCAATAAATTCAATTTTTTGTAAACCCTATTCTTGAAAACAACAGTCAAAGTCTAACTAACGTCCTTTTACATGGTCACATGTTTTCTAAAAAATTCAATCATTGCAATTATAAAAAAAATAGTTTTGCGCGGTGTAGCTAGATTGGAAAAAAAGTAGCGAATTGGGATATTTTTTGACGTTTTTTTAAACAAAATTTGTGATTTAGGACTTGCGACGTTTTTTAGCTGCATTAAATCTACTAGACTATTTTTCGTTGCCGTACACTATGTGCACTGTACCTTTAAGCTTCTTTGATATTTTGCTAGATGTTAAAACAATAAACCCATGTTTCTGAAACCGAAGAAATCTTAGATACAGCCTGGGACAAAAGTTTAAGACCACCTTTGGAAAAAGGCACATTTTAGAAAAAAGCTTCTTAATCGCCTAATACTAAATATTCTTGTGTCAAAATGCATATTTAGTTTTTGGATATAAACCTTATCACACATTAATTTTTAGTTTTTACTTTCGTTCAATTTTTTAAATGTTTAGCTTAAAAATACAAAATTTTGAATTACGAAAATTGGCAAAAAATCTAGCAGTTAACGTTGAAAAACGTATTCAATTTACCGGTCGTTGCACAATGAAGGTCTCAGAACGTGAAATATCAAGGCAGATGAAAGTTAGAAAAACTGCTGTACCTAACACTATCAAAAAAATTTCAAAAAATAAGTACTTTCAAGGACAGCAAAAAACAGGCCGTCCGAGCATTTTTAGTAGTGGAAATAAACGTTTTATTAGGAAGAGAGTGAGTCAATTCCCTTAGAGTTCTGCTAAAAAAATACAAGCTAAAATGGCACAAGGAAGCTTCAAAATTAGTAAAATTGTTTTTTTAGACTCACTCTCTTCCTAATAAAACGTTTATTTCCACTACTAAAAATGCTCGGACGGCCTGTTTTTTGCTGTCCTTGAAAGTACTTTTTTTTTTAAATTTTTGATAGTGTTAGGTACAGCAGTTTTTCTAACTTTCATCTGCCTTGATATTTCACGTTCTGAGACCTTCATTGTGCAACGACCGGTAAATTGAATACGTTTTTCAACGTTAACTGCTAGATTTTTTGCCAATTTTCGTGGTTCAAAATTTTGTATTTTTAAGCTAAACATTTAAAAAATTGAACGAAAGTAAAAACTAAAAATTAATGTGTGATAAGGTTTATATCCAAAAACTAAATATGCATTTTGACACAAGAATATTTAGTATTAGGTGATTAAGAAGCTTTTTTCTAAAATGTGCCTTTTTCTAAAGGTGGTCTTAAACTTTTGTCCCAGGCTGTAATGTTGTCATTAATTGATTGAAGTAAATATCGGGTTGTGCATCTCGGTCTTGAATTAAGTTTCTGTAAACCAGAAAACAAGCATGTTTAACTTTAAACTTTGTATGACTGCTTCTGCTATCTAAGAAAGTGGTTGATCTTTCAGTTTATTTTGGAGTGAGAAAAAAAACTATTATTGGCTGTTTTTGAAGGGTTAAGCTATGCAACATTATGGTCATAGTTGTAATGACTTGTGTGAATTTTAAAATTTTTTTAGAAGAACTAGAAATCGTCTCTAATCACGGCTCCAAAAAAAATGGAATGACTCGAGTTCTGCAAATGTTGGATTCGTGACAATTCTGCCTTCTTCAGCATTAAGTCATTATTGTGATTTTATGATTCGTCGTATGAAATTACTCAGAAATTTTGAGAATTTAAAACTTAATGTACCAAAATAGTTAAAAACATTTGCACTCCATGTTTAGAAAATTTATAAAAAAAATTAGAATTGCTGTTTTGAAAACTTAAATAAGTTAAAAAACTCTAATTGCAGAAACGAATTTTTGAACACTAAAATTATAACATGTTTAAATAAAGTTGCTATAGCCAGATGCAAAACTACTGGTTCAATTCAAATCCATCAAAGCTGTACCAATATAAAAAAAATGTTGCTACTTTCTAACTGTTTAAAGAGAGTACTCATAAATACAGAGAAACGTTTTATTAGTAGATGTTGTTACAAGGTTTTGTTTTGGTATCATAAAAAAAAACGATTATTACTATTATTTTAGAATGAAAGCATTTATTATTTTCTTCGAAATCAAGTAAAGACGGCAACATTGTAAGAAAAGACTGAAACAAAATTAATAAGAAATATTATGCTACAATTTAAATCAACTTACAACAATCAAAGCGAAGTTTGTGGTGTGAGTACATTCGCAAGTAAATGCAGATGTATTACTCAAACTGCACCCGTCAGTTAACCAACTCTCAATCTCAAAATCCCAGTAAACACAAGTCAAGTTCCAGCTCTGTAAATGCAAAAACAAAGCAAAGTTGTTAGAATTTAATCATAATTGCTAAAATAAAAACCGCAAAAAAACAATCTAGCACCAAAAAATTATTTTGACTTATTCTATTTTTAAATAATTGTTGATTGTTGATTTTAATTAAAAATGTTACCCTAAATAAAATTTTTGACTTGCTAATATTTTTGTAACTTTAAAAGAAAAAAAATTACCGATTGTTGAAAATCTGAAAAAGCTGGTTTTGAGCCATAGAGCTGATGTGAATTTGGAAATATTATTTGAAGCGGAGTTGATAATGCTGATAATGACAAAGAGCTGTTCCTTCCGATAGTGATTGAGAAAATCTTTAATTATCATGAAGAATATATTTTTTATTGATAAATTTTTGTAAATATATATTTATGTCTAAGTTGGAATAGTTATACGGTATATATACGTAATCTAAATTGTATATATACCAATTTAATAGAGCACAAATATTCAAAAAAAACATTTCATTAAAATAGTCTGAACAGACTGTTTTGTCTGTGCAGCTCATTAGAAGATTCAACATCTTAATCGAATATAATATTGTGTCCCCTGATGAACCGTACAGGCGAAACAGTCTGTTTCAAATATTTTAAAAAATGTGTTTTAAAATATTTTTTTTCTGTTAAATAGAAATAATTGCTCTGAATATTAAATTCATTGAGTATTCTTCTGAAGAGCACCAAAAATTTGCCGTTGTATTTATGTATAAACATATCGACACACAGTATAAAGATTGCAAGCCTAAATTGATAAACATAAAAATTTTATTCTTACATTTGAAATATTTTCATTTGATTGAAATAAAGTGTCGTTAAAGTATTGTACAATCACAATAAGTATGTCTCTTCCGCTGTTTTCTGCACTTGCAACCTGTTGCAAAATATCTGGGGGAATGAAAACACCTCCCGATTCACTATCTATAGAGTTGTATTTGAAAGAAGTGTTGCTTTCAGCCACTGCAATCTGAAATAAGTAAACGTAAATTTTTTGTTATAACCCCAACTCATCGTATCATTTAAAAGATCTACGGTAAACACGCCCTGTCATGCCTTATATTTTCATTATATTGTTAAAAAACCACTTTTATTTAGCAAGTCAAAGCAGCACAATGTATGCATGAAATTTAACTAAAAAAGCGCACAGTAGAATTAAAACACAGTAAAACATGCTTTCTATTCTACTGTTTCGGAATTGGAGTCGTAAAATTGTAAATAGCTAAAATCGGAGTTGCCAATAATTTCTCCCACTTTCCAATCCTGTTTTTTGAGAAACTTCGCACATTATATATTAAAAACAACTACTCAAGATGTGTAAAAAGAAACTTCACACACAAAATAACTTTTTTCACATATGGTAACAAACCTATGTTCGACAACCAGCAAACGTTTGGTTCACAATAAAAAAAATTGTCAGCAGGATTGTTTAGTGTGATAAGTTTCTGACGTTCAAGCAGAAAGACACAAGTTCGATGCTCAATCTATCCTAGTGATTTTTGTTGTCCCCTTGGGAAAGGCACTTTATGACGAATTATTCAATAGAGTCGGTAACGCTGCTTTTTTCTAATGGTGATTCCGCTTAAAAAAGAAAATACAAAATTAATATGGCTATTTGACAACAAAGACAAAAAAAAATTAAATATTTTAAAATTTTTTCTATTTTTAGTTTAATCACTTTGACTACAATATATAAAAATAAACTCTACTATATGTGATTCTTAAATTATTTTTTGTTTCAAACTTCACTCTAAACAGTAACTGTCGTTCTTTGTCAAAGTGGCTCTTGCAACCAATTTTGTCGTTTCTTTCAGTTTTCCCCAATATTATGTTCTCTAATTTTGTTGTTCTTTTATTTTCCATTAGATTATATCCATAATAACTCTCAACGGATTTTCACAAAACATCAATTTTTGGATTGAGTCAGCAATTAAGTGCTGGATTTTTACACCGAAATTGTATCCCGTGTTGTTACTTAAGTGTGACTATTTGTCTTTATTTGCGCAATTAAACTGCAAGGTATAAATCAGTCAGGGATTATTATTGGAGGCAGGCAGACAGACAAGCTTTTTATTTGTCAAAGCCAAACAAAAAAAAACATAAATAACAGGAAAAAGAAAAACACATATATTAAAATGATGTTAATTTAAAGGGCAGGGAGACCACAAAGGGACTATTAAGTCGTTTAGTCAAGTAGCCTTCCTTTGCATACCAAAGAGATGAATGCGCGTTGAAGTACCAACACATTTAAATTAAATTATTTATTCATACTAGGTTAGAAGAACGACACACTAATACTAAATAAAAGCTGATAAACAAACAATAAATTTGAATAGCATAAAACTGTGGGAAATATACATAAATTGCTATAAACTCAATAAAAATTTTATTGTTCTTTCGAATTTATTAGGACATTGTAATCTTAGTTCGCGGGGAATAGAGTTCTAAATAAAAAGACCTGTATATTGAATAGCATTTTGAGCTCTATTAGTTTTGAAAAAAGGGAGAGTCAATTGATGGTAGTTTGCAAATTTGGCTGGATGAAAACATATTTTTTTTGCCAAAATAGAATAGTTGTCGAATGAGAATGGTCAGTGGTTTTTCAAAAAGATATGAATAACTTTAACTATTCCAATTTTATTAGTTGTGATAGAGATAGTCAATTACATTTTTGGTATAATGAAAATGTATTAGCATACCAGCTACTGTTGTTTACAAACCTAATTGTCTTATTTTGTAGAGTTGTTAATTTTTTCAGATATGATGAATAAGTGTTCCTTCAGATAATCAAACCATAATCAATGTGAACATGAATCAGGGCATAGTAGAGTTTAAGTAATGAAGTGCGGTCTAAATAATGTACAAGTTTGCGCAAAATACCAATGGAGATTTTTATTTCGAGAAGATCTATGTGATCTTTAAAGCTTAATTTATTTCTAATTATGATACCGAGATATTTTACTTTTGTTGCAAATTTAGTTGACTCAGCAGAACAATTAACTTTTCGTTGAGGCGTTGATGAACCGCAATTTAGGGAAAATAATCATTATTTTTGATTTCACAGTATTAAGTGCAATGTAGAATATTTGGTGTAAATAGTAGTTAATAGTTGTTGTAGTTGTAGAATAATTAGATCTAAAATCATACGGAGTAGGAGTTAATATGAAATGTGCATTTAAATAATTAATTGTTTCGGAAAACACAATTTTTTCAACTATTCTAGAAAAAATTGCACTAAGAAAATATGTCTATAGTTAAGAAGGTTGCTTTTATTGCCTGTTGAAAATGGAAATTATTTTTCCTGTCTTGAGCAACTTGGAAACAAACCACAGCTAAGATAACCGTTGCATGATATAGATAAATAAGGTGCTATAACATAGCTGCTAAAATGACAAATTTAGCACTTATTCCGTCCGATACACAACTTTTTTTCAAATCAAGTTGATTAATGGAGTTGATTATTTTGCCATCAAAAGTAGGACAAAAGAACTTAGAAGACAGTATGGGATCCAATAAATAACTGCGAGAATAATAAGAATAAATATAATCTACTTTGTTTGCTAGAACCTTGCCAATATTACAAAAATGTTTATTAATGTGTTTTCAGCAGTTTCAGTTGAATTGCTAATTTTTCAATTATTGACATTCAAAAATTCTAAAGATGCTGATTTTATTCTTTAAGACATTAAAGTGTTCATGAAGCTCCAAAATTTACGCAAATGATTTTTGGAATTGATCATTTCCTATTTTAAATACATTTTTTAGAGATTTTTTAATTTTGGTTAATTTATTAGCATATTGTCTATAAAACATTTTTATTACTCACTATGATTTAAATTTTTTAAAACATACGTTTTCTGCTTACGTCAAATAGATTTAAAAATTCTTTTAGTTGTCCACGGTTTTTTTAATAATTTGATTTTTTTACGAGAAGCGATTTTGAGTGAAGCATCCCTGTTAACGTATTTACTAAATATACAGTATAAACAAAGCTGAAAAAATTTTGATTAACCTCAGTGCAAGAATCAATTTTTCGCTTAATTAAAGATGATCTTAAAAAGATACACAGATCAAATGTAAATTGTTCATTGTCAAATTTGCTTTCGTCTCTGTACACATATTTTGTAGTTTTAGATTTTTGATTATTATTGTTTGAATTAAATTTATAATGGGCCACTGAACATCTGACAGAAAAGTGATCACTAATTTTAAATAAAAAAAATACAAGGATGAATTATATTGAAGATGTCGTTTGTTAAAATATGGTCTATAGTTGTCTATAGTTGTAGACGAACTATCCGTTACACGAGTTGGTTCACCTATGAGCGAAAAGACTACATTACTACTTATCATATTAAAAAACAGTGCCCTATCATTTGAAATATCATTTGTGTTTATATCAATATTGAAGTCGCTGATTATATTATATGATACTTGCGTGTCATATTATTTAGTTTATTAGTCATTTTAAGCCCAAACAAAATTTTTTTCATTACCTTTGGGATAACGGTATAAATGTAACACTCAGAATAAATCTGTCGTCAGTGATCGTATTACAAATTTGAAACCATAGATCTTTACAATTTAAAAGCAAATTGTTTTTTTAATTACAAAGTAAAAAACTTTTAGAAACATAAATTCCGAAACCATCAGGATTTGTAACTGAATTAACTTGTATTTTAGGTTCATAGCAAGTTAGGAAAACGTTTGTTAAAGGGGCGTAAATGTAGAATAGTGGAGAGGTTTTCGTGGAATTTAGAATATTATTGGTGTCATCACGAAACTCTCGGTGGAATCTCTACTTAAAACATTTAACAAAAATAAATCAAAAACACTAAAATTTTATTGAACTCAGGAAACCTATGTGCTTCAAATATCTTCGATTGAAAAGAGCTAGTATGGTTCATTTCAATTGACTCAAAATCTTTGCATCAAACACAACAATAACAAGAATGAAATTTCAATAAATTAAAAAATTATTAGCTTTTTAAAAATATACAGAAATCCTTTTGGCCTATGGTATAAAAAATTTTGGACTCCTGTTTGGTTATTAGACAGTCATAATTTTAAGTTTTACTTGGACTGAAAAAGTTTTTTCGTTCAATTGAATCTTTTTTGTTGAATTGGTGGGAAATATAACCCTACGAAGGGCATTGGAAAATAATTTTGGGATCTTTCTCGTCTCTTGCAACGCTGCTGAATCGGAAGGAAGGCTGCTGACAGCGACCATTAAAGAGTCAAGTTTGTTAGAAAGACTGGCAACATCGGCTTCTGAAACCTAAATCCAAAACAAGGTTAGGCCTATTAAAAACTGAACAGCAATCAAAAAATTTTTTAACAAAATGATTTTATTAGATGTAGAAATTATTGATTCAAATCGATTCGTTTTGTACATTTTCATCATATTTTTGTTGACTATATTGCAGTAAATAGACCTATTGTTGATAACTTAAGGTATTGGCTCTACGTAGGGCTAAGAAAACGTTAACTGCTTTTTGATTAAAATGTTTTCCTTTAAACTATTGCCTTACTATTCTGTTGTGTCTTTAAAAAGACATTTTATTTCAATTGGTTGTTTTCGCCTGACTTAATTGACTTTTGAAGAGCGACAAAGTGTTTAAAAAAAAAAAATATATATATATATATATATATGTATCGTTATGCGATTCAAAATGACAAACATTATGTCGGGCAACGACCGCATGTCGTAAGTAATAACTGCGATTGCTAAAACTTTAGACTCAATTTTTTTATGAAAACATAGGTCAAAGAAATTTACGCAAATTGGAAAAAGTTAGAAGTGTCATTTTAATGATTGATAGTTGTCATAAACTCTACTCGGAAATCAAAAAAATTGGTTGAACTAGGTAACCTGAATAATAGAGCTGAAGTAAACTATGTTAATTTTTATTTACTCCGGCTCAAGAAACAGTTTGTGGAAAACTAAATTCTTAATACCGTTAGTTCGGGATAAGTTCGAATTGATTCCGTTGTACAGTAAACTTCTCTCAGCAAACAGACAGAAAGAACTGTCTCTACAGTAATTATAAGGAATACGTTTACAAATTCAGCAAAACTTGATCGATTCACTATAACATGGCTTCCAAGCTTTACGAAACTTAAAACGATTTCAGCTCCACAACTGCGAATGATCGCTTCAACAACTTTGCGCAAGCGAGCTATAAAACCAAATTAGTGCCCCGATGGCTAATATTGGTCTTATTATTTTATTCACTATACAAACTCAACAATTATATCTCTTTATGAAATTAACTGCGATCACACAATTGCAAAATCACAAACAACTTAACTACAATGCAACAACTCAAATCACTAACTGGAATCTCACGTGGAATGCAACGAAAACAAAATGTCACGTGACGCCAGATTATAGGCGAATTTTCTAAAATAACGTGTGTTTTTCTATATAGCGATTAAATTAAGAACATACTTTAAAACAGCCGATCAGAGACTCGCAACAACGAACGAATTAAATAATTGAAAGTCTGGTGATCTAAAAAGTATAAATCATCAATTTCTTGATAATTTCACAAAGAAAAGAAAACGTTAGATGCCTAACGGTCATGTGCTCATAATCTATTGACTTGTGCTTTGAAATAAAACCAACAGAGCAACCAAATATGACGCTTACAAGATAGCTTTCAAAGAAATTAAATAAATAAAATTAAGTGAGGGTTTACCAACTGTGTAGCAAATGCTATTAAGACGAAAGGGAATACGACATACAAACTACCAAAAAAAGGAAACTAACTATGGATTTGTGAAGTTAGGATTATATTGCAAATAAAATGTGACAATAGTCTTTCCTAACCTTTCCCTAATCATATTCCTTACTTTCTCTGTTTGGCGGTCTAATCAAGAAGCTTCAATAATTTCAACCATATACCATATACCCCAATATCATGTAACAATATATGCTCAAAACTTGGCTACCAAATGTAAAATTTCCACCAGACAGGAATATCACAATGCTTTCGAAAAAAGAAATGAATAATCGTTTCTCTAAATTTGCGCTTTACAATTCTCTTAAATGTATTTACAATAAATAAAAGTTATGATGATGATGATTATGAAGATTATTATGAAGGGCATATTTATGTTTATTACAAAAATAAGACAAAACTTCGACGCCTGATTTAATACATTTGTATTAGCCGTAAATACAAATTCAAAAATCTGTTTACAAGAAACTTTTTAAAAAATGGTTAATGAAGTCTTTACTAACATCTTTCTCAGCTTGATAATATTAATGGTATTTTATCAGGTCGTTTAATCAAATTTAAAAAAAAAAACAACCCAGCAATGTGCTACTTTTTTCGGTAGTGCGGAAAACTGGTCAGAAACTCTGTTTTGATGGAGATTAAATTTACTATGTTTCATTGTTTAATATGTCATTGTTTTTCTATTTGCTCTTTCGCCATGTTGTCGTGCCCTTGGAAAGATAGAACGATAAGTCAGATGGACAAATGATGAATGGTGAAAACGATAGCCGCAAACACACATACTTGCTTTGCTCAAAAAATTAATTAGAACGCAATTTATATTCCGGTTTTTCAGTAAAAACCTTAAGAAATAGAAAATTTGTGTAAAAAATTTCAACTTACGCTACTGTGGTTTGTTTCATTCTTGAATTCGTCGATGAGTTGAAGAGCTTTTACTGTTTGTTTGTCAATCTAAAACACAATGAGTTGACTCTAAATCATGAATAAAAAGTAAAATCGGTTTCTATAACTGAACAAGATATTATAGAACACTTTAGTTTTTATGAAAAATTTTAAGCTTTTTAATATAATTAAACTTAACAAGTATTTTTACTGCTATCCCGAACCAATCTTTTAATGAAATAAAAATCTTGAGTTTGAATGAAAAAGGTTGAAATTAATTAATGCTTGGCGTATTAAAACAAGTAACATACTGTTGTTCTTCGAGAAGTAGTTGACATTGTTGCAGCTGAAGCTTTCAATAACATAAAATATTGTTGATTATTACTTTGACATTAAATACTACTGAATCAGCTTCTAATACTATTTAGTAATTCTAAACAAGGTCTTAAAATAGCTGTAGAACCGCTCAAGAAGCATTACTACAATGTGAGCAAGATTGTGACACAGCGCTTCCATAACTTATTTTGTTTTTTTCCTACTAGTGATTCTAAAAACATGAAGTACATCAAAAATTTATAAACGTTTTGTTTAAAGTACTTATACAAATCAAAAAGTTAGAACTAATCTCGGTGTAAAAACTTATAAACAAGATAGATCAAAGGTTTTACCGTAATTTTAGATTTAAAGAATATAATTTTGAATTTATAGGTTTATGAAAACTAACGCCAAGGTACGCACTTCCTGGAGTAATTATACCTTAAAATCAGAACAACAGAACTCACTTGCGTAGTTTGTACATGATGGTGACAAAACATTTTCAATCGCTCTGAAGCATATGTTAAGGGAAAAAAAATCTTTTCGCAGTCCACAAACCGATTTTAAAACGCTATCAAACGACAAGCAAGTAGTTTTGTCTGAAAATACGTACATTAAAACAAATGTCATATTGGGTTATTTATGTTCAAGTGCAAGAAAGGAACTGTAAACTGAGATTGTTTTTTGTAAAAAACCGTGAAGCAAACAAACGCTTTTTTAATTTGATGGATTTGTGACTTTTAGTAAAAATTGATAAACTTAATTGCTTGATTAAAAATAAATCATACATAACGAAACTGTTGACAGGGTAAAAAGCGTAAAAGATGTGATCAGCCGTTTTTTGTTCTGTTTTAAAATTTGTAGATAAAGAAAAGAAACCAAAGATGAGAAAAGGAAAAAATTATTTGGCAAATTTTTTAAAGATTTATAGTGTAGAAGTTTAGCCCAAAACTAGAGTTGAAGCCTGAGTTCATCTTTAGCGAAGGATCCTTTTTTTGTCCACATTTTTTGACTGCTTTCAGTCTTGCTTATGTAGTTTTCAACAAGAGAGGTACCATGATTCTACAATAAAATTTACTATTACCCAAGGTCAAAACTAGAAATGTAAACTATTGCTCTTCACTTTTAAATTAATGTGCCTGCTTCCTGGTCAACATGATCATGAAACTTGTCCGCAATTGCAGCTTTACTTATACGACTGGTAATGGTTCAAAAAGCAGGTTACGACGCCTTTAGAACGGCGTAGCCCAGGGATCTGTTCTCGCTCCTCTTTTATCAATTGGATAGAAAATTCTTGGCCTTTTATGCCGAGCCCACCTACCTCGGCATAACTGTGGACAGAGCACTCACCTACCGCCGACACATGGGATCACTGCTCAAAAAGCTAACACCTCGTGTTGCACTCCTGAGGCGATTGACAGGTTCAGGCTGGATAGCCGATGCTAACACACTCCGTTTGACCACTCTGTCCCTGGTCCACTCCACTGTTGAGTACTGCGCATCTGTCTGGTGTCGTAGTGCTCATAGCTACTTGATTGATTCCAAAATCAACGACGCTTTGCGCATTGTAACTAGATGCCTGCATCCAACTTTAACAAACTACTAACCTGTCTTGGCTGGCAACCAACCTGCTGGACTTTGCTGCAAAGGAGCAACTCTAGCATTTGTCTGACTTCCCTTAGAGCCTCAGCACATGCTCCATCCAAAACTGACAAGCTCTTCCACTGGTTGGGATGGCAGACTGGTTGGGGCGCGCATAGAACAAAGAGTGGAAATATAACATTACCAGACTTCATGCATGTATTACATACATCTCTCCTACACCATTAGGAACCAAGCTACCAAGATCAGCTTGTGTCAGGTTTAGCAGCCTGCGAACTGGCGTTGGACGGTTCCACTCAAATACGGACAAATGGGGCTTATCTTTTTTGCGGGCTGTGAGTGTGGTGAAGAGCAGATTCCAGACCATATCATTAACAACTGCCCTATCTACAATCCTCCGAGTAGGGAACGCAGTCTTATGATCCTGAACAAGAAGCCGACATCCTGTTTGCTCGCCATCTGCCCTGACATCTAACCTTAGAATGCGGAAGAGCATCTTGGTTAAACGATGAAAAAGAGGAAAACTGGTAGTGTATTGAAAATAGTTCTGATCCAGAAAAATTGATTTCACTTTTGCCATGTGAGGAAAACTTTAAAGGTCAAATTTGTGAAAATTAGCCACTTTGATGCTAACTCAAATGTAGCCAATACAAGTAAGCCTTAGCTTGTTTAAACGTTTTGTTGTTTAAGTCTTGTTGTCATGAGATCTTACTTTATGAACGCGTTTGTGGTACTATTATGTAATCAATATTATTAGTAAGTAATACATTGTTAAAGCATATTAGCAGCGGTTGCAAACCCTATGTAGACGCAGGGTTTTCTTTGAGTCAAACCCCAGTTTCGTAATTTTTTTAATGAATAGTGGAGTTATACAAAAAATTAGCTTGTACTACCTCATGAACTTGGTGTTAAATTGTAAAGCTTTTGTTTCCCAGAATTTTATTTTGAAATGTTATTTTACTCTACTTAATTGTAATAATTTTATTTTAATCTTATGTTTTTTCTTGCAGAACAGTTAGATGATGTAAAACTATTTTTGTGGCGCCTTTAATACCTTAGTTTTTTGGCGCTTATGTTATTTCAAAATACCTAATCACTTAGCATAAAACTGTTTAATTTTGGTCACAAAAGAGATATTATTCTTACGAACATAGTAGTAATTCTATAGGCTAATTAAATTGTTTCTTGAATTTTTGACAACCGATGGTAATTGGATTTCGGAGAACAAGTAGAGCGACACTTACAAAAAGTCAAAAAGAAAGACACAGAGAGAGAAAGCGAGAGAAAGAAGACGCTTACAAAATCTCGGTAAACGATCCGTCAGCTTTCAATATCACAACCCTGTTTAGATTTCTAATGTTATTTTTTTTTTTTGGTCTGCTGTAAACATTATCTTAAGTCTCAATTAGCAATAAACTAAAATCTTATTTGGTTCGCTGATGCATTTGCCAAATTGATTTACATCACTTAAAAATTTTTGTTGTCCGATTTTATCCTTCATAAAAAGAATACAGATTTATTGGTAACAGGGCATGCAAATCAGATTGCTTATCAAGAAATTCAACACAAAACTTGTAAAACCTTTTATTATGCACCACTGGGAATTACAGATTATTAATTTTATTTAGATGGTGAATTTTTGTCAAGTGGCGGTAAATTTATTTAATTTTTTTCCTACTCTGAGTAGAAAAAAATAAAGAATTACAAAAACTGCTTTTTTGTGATATCAATCCGTGCGTTAGACCTCCAAAACTTTAAATTTTCATTACTTTTCAGATCCGTAAATAAACAAAGTTAACATAATTTTTTTAATTAAAAAAATTTTTTTCTATCACTTAGATACGTAGTTTTGTTTTATCTTTTTAACGCAATTACCATCTTTTAAGTAAATGATATTTGTTTTTTAAGAAAGTATGCACAAGAACAATATAAACAAAGATGTTTTTATTCATAATCTTTTTACCTCGAAAAACATCTAAACATAGATGTCTAACTGTAACATTTGGTTTCTTTAAAACCTCAAGATTGGTAATAGGTTTGTAAACCATAGCTATTCTTTGAAACACATCTTGGACGTACTGGCAAATATCTGAAAATAGTATCATCTCCATGGCTGTATGACTTTTTATGATATCAAGTAAAAAATAAGTATTTTCATAATGTTTTGTTGCAATTTGGAAATCAGAATAGTTTTTATTTATCAACTGATTTATTAAAGAAAAATTTTCAGCAATTATATCAAATACTGTAAGCGTGAAAAACATTGCGTGACGCATTTATCAAAACAATTAATATAAGAAAAGATTATGAGGTTTTTATTACTTTTAAAAGTAAATTAGCAATTTGTGAGAAGAACTCTGGTTAGGTGGATAAAAACACTTGCCTAGGTAAAAAAATAAACATAAACTCACTTTCATCAACATCGAATGTGCTTCCAGAAAAATAATGAAAATTTTCGCAGAACTTAACTACCACCTGACCAGCCAAAGGACACAAGGCATTAGCCAAGCAGCTAAGATCACTGCAAGTTTCTGTAAAACAAAATTAAGTAATTAGATTGTGCATTTAAAATCTTGCTTTAAAAATGCTTTTTGTTGCAATAAAATGTGTTTTTATGTACAATGAAATTAAGTTTAAAAATTTTCTCTAAAAAAGTTTGTTTTTAAGTAACTTTTTAAGAACTAAAGTGATATCCCAATGATTTGCAATAACAGGCATATTTTTTGTTTATTTTATTTCTATATTTGTCCTCCTGACTCGCAGGAAAGCGACGGAGGCGCTAATACATACGGTAGGCAATTACCCCAACCTGCTTCCGAAGATCCCCAAGATATTGCTGTCCGCTTGAAATTTAACAGAGATATGACTGTAATTTAGAACTGCTTGCCAAGACCACCAAGCAGGGGAATGTGCCGTAAAGTGTCTTTCCCAAGGACATAACAGAATGGCGTGAGTGGGTTTTTGAACCGAGACCATGTTGATCATAAGCACGGCGCTCTAACCACTCGACCACGCTACATCATCAATCAAACAGATATGCAACGCACAGACAAGCACAAAATTTACAACAAGCTGTTACCAATTCAAGGTCCATTGATTACTAAACAAGTTAAAAAAACTTTTTTAGTGCTTAACGTCACTGAGGTTCTTTGATAAAAAAACATTCAAGGAAGTCAGTAAATATTGAATAGTCTCTATTCTTGTGATTTTTAGTACAAATCATGTTTTTAAATGTGATAGATTGTAATTGTTCTTTGTGTTATGCATTTGCTTTGTACGTATTTTTGCAAATTTGAAAACTGGTGTTCATCTAAATGTTTTTCATGCTTTGAAAACATAAAATATAATTGATCCTATGTTAAAAAAATTTTGGAATTTTATTTTACAATATTATTATAAGACAGAGAGAGAGAGATCTGTTTATTTGCATCAAATTATTTTAATATATTAAAGGTTAAAACAAACGCAATAATTTTTGAATATTGAAATTAAACAAATTGATTAATAATAATAAGCCTTTTATATTAAACCAAAGTGCACTATATAGATATGATGCAGGGGTAGAAAGGGACAATAAGTAGTTTAATTACTACACCCAGATTATTTGAAAGTTTCATAACAAGCAATTTAATATATCAGTTAAGTTTTTGGTAAGTAAAATTGATTATTAAGCATAGAAAAGATTAACACAAAACATATTACATCATAAATATAAATCTACCTTACAGACACGATGAAAATAAAAAACAAAAAACAAAAAAAGCATTAAAAACAAAGATCATATTGATAAAATTAAGCGACAAAAAAAATATCTCGGCTTAAATAAGATTTGAAATAAAGGCAAATAGCGTACAACTAACACGCTGAAAAAAAAAAACAAAAACAAACAAGCAACAAAAGGACGAAAAGAACGAAGGCTGATAGGATTAAATTAAACAACAGAAATAGATCTCAGCATAAATTAAATTGAAATAAAGGCAGTTAGCATAAAACAAACAACATAACAGATTTCAGAGTAAAGGAAAATAGCATAAAATCAACAGCACAACAATAAAAAGGAACAAAAAGCAAACAAGGAATAAAAGTACAAAAAAACAAAGGCCAATAATATTAAATTAAGTAACAGAATAGGTCTCAGCGTAAATTTGATTGAAATAAAGGCAGATAGCATAAAACAAACAACAGAACAGATTTCAGCAAGCAAATAAGGATTAAGAGGTGAACAAAAAACAATGCAAAACATTTCTTAAAGTTAAAGCTTACCCATTAAATTAGTTTTACAGAATAGCTAGTTCGTCTTGTATTAATATTAAAAAAATTATAATTAATACTAGTAAAATTTGAATGTAGTTTAAATTTCATAGGTATCTAGCCGGTGTTTGTACAATAATCTTTTAAATGGTTTAATTCTTTTTTCGGTTCTTATATTAATTAGCAGCTTGTTCCACATTTTCATACAATTTACTGTAAGATTATTAAAAGATTTACAAGCTAAAAAAATGTGAAATAAAGATGTTCTTATAATTTGATTGCCGTGTGTTACAAATATGAATTTCATTTACTAGTGGGATTTTATCTTTAAACTTATACATATATCTACAAACAGAATTTAAAAACTTGTAACCCTTAAAACTTTTCAATGAGGTCTTCTTGCTAGTATTATATTTTTTATATTTTTGTGAGCTAAAATTTTAAAGTTGGAATTTTCACAATTTTTAGGTAATTTCTTGGGAAAGCTCTCAATAGTTTCAAATTTTTGTGTTCTTGATCGAAATGTTTGTACAAATACTTAGCACCATAATCAAATAAGCTAAGTAGTGATAACAAGTTGCAACATCAGCGTGCTTTTAATTCTGATTTAAACCCACCTAGAAAACTGATAAATTAACATTTTTTTGATTGCAAAATTAAACACCGAGCACAGACTTGACTAAATTACTTTGAACATAAATTTGCTTTTAATTTGTTTATCAAACACAAACCGCTTTTGCATCTTTCAATAACACATCCATTCTGCGAAACCACTGATTCCGGACACTGATGGGGCAAAACTTCGCGAAGAAAGTCGTAAAAGTTATTGTTATGAAGCTTTGTAGAACTTCCTGCAAGCAGAGCATTTTTAGCTTTCCGACAATTTCAACAAATTGAATAAAAATATGAGAGTTTAAGTTATATTCTTAGCTATTTAATAGTAAATAATTCCGTTTCCAAGATATTAAACATTTTTGGTACGTTTTTTTGTATTTCTGGATGTTGTGTTAATGTGTTTTGACTTAATTCAACTAGTTTACATGTGTTTCAAGTAATTCACTTGTTTAATTTTAATATTAAAAAAAGTTTCTTTGGTACGATTACAATGGGAAATGGTGGCTTCTTTGACTTTTTTTTAGTTTTTGAATAAAATGTTAACGTATAAAAAAGTTTAGTTGTTAAAATTGCTTTAATGTGCAAAGTATTGGTTCTCTCCTGCGATTTTGTTTTTATATGGCAATATAAGGATCAACAGTGTGATATACACTTTTTTATTGCTGACATTAAATTTAAATACCTAATTGATAAATCGTTTTTTAGTATTTTAAATCCAGCTTCACAAAGATTCTATATTTTTACGCAAAGAGATTGCTATGTTTTTTTAGCCTGCTACTTCAAAAATTTTTTTCATAATCGACAAATTTTGTCAAAATCGATAAAGTTGATTAAAATAACAAAAAGCGATTAAAAAACTCAAGGTTGTTTTGATTGCGTGCCTAATAGTATTTTAAAGAATTCATAAATTTTTTAATTTATTTCATTAATTTTTGGTTTTGAATTTGGGATGAAATTTTCCAATCAGATCAATTGTTTAAAACTTTTTTTTGTGAGTTCAATGTGATTGTTAAGCCTTTTTTGTTCAAAAAGGTGCAAAATTGAATTAAAAAAAAAATTACCATAAAAATCAATTAATTGCTGGAAGGCATTTACAATGCTTTTGAGTTTTTTTGTATTTTCCACTTCCAAAACGCGGTTTGGTGAAGTTGTCAGGTTAGTGATGATCTAAAACAACAATAACTAGCATTTAATTTTCTTTTTAGGGAGAGAATATAGTATTTTTTTAACCATACCACAATTATATACAGCAACACACATTTATCCATACTAAGATAAAACGAAAAAAAACCATAAACGCTTTCGAATATCTGAAAAGGGCTAATATAAGCCGAAAACGTTGATTGCTATGAGTTTTTTTTGTTTTATTTTTATTTTCGGTAGTAGACTGCGCCTGCTTCCTATTAAAGAATTAAAAAAACAAAAAACTAGTATAGAAAATTAATTAGAAATTATTTTTAAGGAAATAAATATTAACCAACCTGGTAATCCTTTAGAATGAAATGACCAACCGCGACAACAAAAATTCTTACTCCAAGATTTTGGGCTCGTTGAGCAATTTTGGGCAAATCAATTTGATTGTTAAAACTAAAAAATACAGTAAAGTTTGATAAAGTAAAAAAGGTAAGTTTCACATTTTAATGTGGTAAGAATTTTTATTGAAGACTTTTCCACATTTTTAACAAATGTCTTTATTTGAATTTTAAAGGTAACCTTTTATTCATAAAACTGAGAGACCAAAAGCGAAATCAAGCTTTACAAAACTGTCAACTATTAAAAACCTGTCGAAATGAAAAATCTTGGGATAAAACTGGAAAAATCACTGACGTTCCGTCACCTTCTTGTGGTATTGCGTTCAAAACTGTATTTGTGGAAACAGTACTGTAACTACTTGTGCGCTCAGGATGGGGGTGCTGCTGCCAAAACACTAAATCACCGCTACCCGTATTTATCCAAATTGCGCAAAAAATACTGAACAACCAAACAAAGCTAAGTATCTTTCTATAAATGCTCTTCCAAATGACAGGAAAAAAGAACAAAAATATATTATCTAACCACAATTATTTTTAATTGGTTAAATTTGACACTTAATTTTGACTTTAACGAGGTGTTTTCTAAATATTCAATGACCTAAAATCACCAAACCGTATAATGAATATGTTATCATTTTGAGATAGAGAGCTACTAAGATAGTAAGTGACTTTTTTAAGGTTCAAAATAATCAAAACAGTCACTGATGACTACTAACTGCTTCAAGAAAGTTTATACCTGTTCGTCATAGCGTAACCCGACAGTTGGTCAAAACAACACTTGATCGAAAGGACACTTGATCAAAACAACATTTGATCGAAAGGACATTTGATCGAAACGACTCTTAATCAAATGATGAAAGAGAAATTTACAACTTTGAGTCTGTCCCAGTTTTATCAACTGTTTTCTCCCAAAAACATAATGATCGATTTAAAAAGGTCTTTCTCAATTTTTTGTTGCAATAACATAGTGATCTACAAAGTGGGCCATAAGTTTCCATACATAGGAAAAATAGACATTCTATATTGAACAAGTTTTTATTTATATAATGTGCTCTATATGATTATCGTTGTTTTGAATACTTATATTGATACGTGTTTTCACTGTTGATGAACACGCATTAGCACAGGTGAAATTATGCCTGTAATGGCGGTGCTGATACGTTCCTTAAAGAATATACATTACACATCCTCAATTGTATGGAAACTTATGGCCCGACATGTATTTAAAAGGTCTTTCTTTTTATCGACAGCACTTGATCGAAAGGACAGTTGATTGAAAAAACATTTGATCGAAACGACTCTTAATCAAATGATGAAAGAGAACTTTACAACTTTGAGTCTGTCCCGGTTTTATCAACTTTTTTCTCCCAAAAACATAGTGATCTATTTAGAAAGATCTTTCTTTTTAATCTCTTTCTAATTTCTGCAATGGGTCTCCAAGATTGGGGCCATGGCACAAGCCCCTCCCCAAATACGCTACTGACTATAATGATCATCGTTTTGATCAAGTATCATAGTACAATGTCACAAAATGCACTAGCCTGGAGTCTGTTACTATTATAATAATTTGATTGTTGTTTGTTCGATTGAATCGAGATGAAGCTTGCATTTGATCAAGAGACAAGTTGATTGCTTTTGTAATAAAAGATTTTTCGCGGAGCCGGAAGTTGAAGTTTTGAACTTTAACCTAATAAAAACTGACATTTAGCTTTTGAGCAAAACAGTATTAACTGTTGATTTGCTTAAATTTTTTTAGAAAACTTATAAAACTTTTCCGAAGTAGTTCTTTAACATAAATAGCTTTTTATACAATTTTATTTACCTGAAACTGCGATTCATTAACGTACGATTGAAGAGGAATATAGGAATCATTTAAACTACCAGTAATTCCTCTGTAAATGACAGTCGTTAGAACTCAAAAACAGCGTTAGTTAAGTTGCTTTTCTACTGCGCAAAAAGTAAACTAATAAAATATTTAAGAAACTATATGGCAAACGTGACAAAAGGAGAGCAACAATTGAAAACACGTTTATAGCATGATCAACAATGGACGAAACACAAAATAGCTTAATTGGCTTTAAATACTTTAAAGCATTGAATATATTACCCAAATAGTAAAAGCAACAAATTTACACGTAAAGTATTCAATATTGAGAACGCAAATTATTTTTGTTCGGTTTTGCATATAATAACTGTACGTTAAAATCTTAGCAAAAACTAAAAAAAAAGATTTTCTTGAGGTTACCAGAACATTTTAATTATTACAGTTCTTCATATGGTCTTTTGATTTATTTCACAATCATTTTAGCTTTTTAGTTTCAAACTTTTAGAAATAAAAAACTGCTGCCAATTAGCCAAGCAAAAAAACTTAAATTTACTTGTTTATTCAATATCTGCGCGGTTTTTTGATCTTTACTTAAAAATTTTTATCAAAACTAAAATTAAAACTAAACTTACTTATTTTGCTTTCCCTCATCGCAAGTGACAACTCCAATTTGAAAAGTAGAATTGGTAAAAAAACATTCAGTGACATTAGTCATCCAATTTTTGACGTCATTAAAAGTGTTAAGGTCAGCCCGACCTGTTTGATTAGAAAAATCCACAACAAAAACAACATCGGCAGTTCGGAAGCCTAAAGATCACCAAATGTTAACTTTTAATAAAGTAAAAAATTAGGCATTTTATTTATAAAATTACACTACGATTCAACACTTTCTAGTAAGCTCTGAAACTTTTAAATTGTTCGTGACCTTTCAACTACTTTTTATGCAGTAGTCTGGTGTAAGTTTGTGGCCCAATCCTATAGGGCCCCGGGAATAGTCACGAGCAGAAGCATATAAAATTCAAATTTATCGGATTCCCTATCAAATGATTTTATATTTTATTACATGACAAGCAATAAGGTTACGATCTACAAAGATCTCTGTGCAAAGCTACGAATACAATTTAAAGAATTACTGGTGTTGTACAAGGCTGGTTTCAATTCCAAGACCTGCCAAATCTGACACGGTGTTGCCAAAAAGTTGCCAATGATATGAGAACTTTAGTAAGTGGCCGTGATAGCGAGACAGTGGTGCGATTGTGGCCTAATGGTCTATTGGTTAAGATTGACGTATAGATGACGAACGTTGTCAACATGGCCACTATTTAAAACCTATATTCGTCATTCTGTATTTTAGTTTCTGTTTCTATTTCTTTTCTGTTATGTCTTTTGTTCTGTTTTTGGGGAATACATTTTAAGGCATTTTTTTCTTCTTGGCAATCTTAACAAGCAGTTCTAAATTTCAATTACATCTCCAAATAAAAATTAAAAAACTGAACAAAAAATTTTAATCAGACAGTTATATCTTGGCATCTCTAAAAGTAAGGTGGAGTTGTTACTCGAGGATTCTCCCATTTATAGCGCCTGAACGTTGTTTTGCGAGTAAGAAGAAAAAATGGAAATAAAAAATCCCGCTGTTCTGAATTTGAAGGATGCACACTTGTAACAGGCTTCGTCTCAAAAAGTAGAGCTTACACAATTTTTAATTTTGATAAATTCTCAATGGTGTACAGATAGTTCATCACCTAACATTTATTTACCTGACTTTTAATCACAAACATTTAATGACCGAACGTTTAATCACTTAAAAATTTAATTGCGCAAACACTTAATCACGCAAAAAAAGGGTTAGGGCTAGTGTGTGTCGATAAAATGTCAATAAATGTAAATATATTGTGTGACATATTGTAATAAAAGAATATATTTTGTTGCAATAAAATGTCTAAGTGATAAAATTTTGTAGTGTTAATAGATTACGCGATTAAATTTCTAGTGTTTTAATGTCCGTGATTAACAGTTGCGTGATAAAATGTTGCGTGATAAATTGTGGGTAAAGCATTCTTAATAACAAACAAACATTGTAACATTTTTGTTATTTAAGTTTGATTTAAAAAAAAGTTACAAAATAAAAAATCACAAATTATAGACATCAAAGTTTAGTGCTGTTAGGTTTAAATGTTAATTTTTTTTCAAAAGTTAGGTTATAAATTGGTGCAATTTTGTCTTATAAAAACAATACCTATGGATTACTTTAGAATAAAATGGTTGTCATTTCATCTTTTATAACTTTTAAAATTAGTTAAAATATTAACTCAATAGGTACTTAGATTTAAAAATCTACCTTGTTCATTGATTTTTTCTTGAATTGCTTTGTCGCAATATTCCAATACCAACAGTATTATAAAAAGGACTTTAAAGATGTACATTTTATACTACTTGCTATAGAAGATTTTTAACTGAATTGCAATAATAAAAAAGTTTTGATAAATCACTATAGAAAGATGAGTAGAGAATTACTTCTAACTCTACCACTACTTTAATAAATATAACCAAAATTACTTTTGGCCTGCAATATATTAAATTGATCGAGAAAACGCACACACAAAAGGTGATTTGATCTCTTACCATAGATGCAAATGACACATTACTCGGCAAAAGTACAAAAACTCATTCGATTTCGATCAAGATCACATTGGTACTTTGCAGTTTACGATTGCATTGCGCTAATTTTCAACACAAACAATTACTAGTGGAAAAGAGTTAAAGTTGTGTTAATTTAAAGTTAAGTAGCGTTAATTTAAAAATTAAAGCAGTGGCAGAGTTAGGAGTGATTTCCTACTCATCTTTTTATAGTAATTTTTTGCTCGTCATAAAAATAATGATTTTTAATAAATCTTTCTTAACAATTTTATACAAATATGAATTTATTAACTTTTAAATTCTTCTTGAAGATTGTAGGTTGTAAGATTGTAGAATTAGTTTAGTTTGTATAAGGATTACTTTATCAATTAAACTTGTTTTTTATGTAATTTTTTGTCCGTGTTTTTGCATCGTTTGCCACATGTGTACAAAGCATTTTAGTCATAAACTTTTGCCACAAAAATTATTTTTATAAAACGTTTTGCTAAAACTATTCGTTGGGAACATGGCCTCATATTTTTCTTTATGTACTCTTTATATATTAAACTTATTTTTCCCTTAACTTGACCTTTTGGGTTGATCGCAAGTTGAGAATTCAACTTGATTAATTTTTATTGTTAAAATATTGGTCGCACAAAGAAAATAAGAACAAATTTATCATTTTAGAGTTCTCAATTTCAACGAATTTGTGGGACAAACAGTTGACTCTCTAGCTCTACTCCCATATTAAATCTGCTTGAGACGCTAGTTTTGTAATAAATTAATTCAGTTCTTTCAAAAAATATTTAAACACAAGAGAAATTTTACTCATACTTCGTTTTTTTGTTTTTATTCTCATATTTTTTTGAAGCAACAAAATGACGAATGATATTGAACTAATATTTTAATAGTAAAGTTTGTTAATCTGAACAATAAAAAGTGAATTAATTTTTCTAATAATTTTTAAACAACCTTGATTTTTTCCGATATATTTTACTGTTTTTATTACTATGAAATGAGAAAAAGTTTAACTTTTTTTTAGGAAAATTTAACTTTCTTTGATAATTTTAGTTATGAAATATGAGTTTGGGTTGGGTTCCGGCCAAAATAAAATTATTAATTGAAATACTTTACTAAGATTTTTAATTTTTTTATAGAACTTTTTTTTTAGGTTTTAAAGCCAATTCAAACTGAAAACGACGGAGAAAAAAACAAGTAGAAAGCAAAATGTTTCGCAACGCGTTTGTTTGCTTTTTCCGCAACCGCTTTTCCGTTAGGTCAAGATAAAAAAATGATATATTTCAAATTCAATTTTTTTGGTAAGCGGAAAATATTTTGCGCTTTTGCCACTTTTTTATGCTTTTTGCGTTTTTGTGTAAGCAGGCTTTCCGCTTTGTTGCTTGTTTTATGCTGACGTTGTACACTTTACTTCTTCTTCGCCGGCTTTGAGTCTGAACCAACCTTTAAAGTGGCAGAAAAACGCATATTTGTTTATCAAAAACATGAAAATGGTGCTTTTTTCTGATAAGTGGTTAGACAATAAAGTAAATTTTGGTGCATAGAAACATATTGTCAAAAAAAAATTGTTAAGCCTCCTTAACGTAAATTGCTCAAGTTTATTTTAGATGACCTTAACAAAATGTTTATTTCACTTAAAAGATTTGCAAAGACAGTTGTATTTAAGTAAATTGGATTGAATAGCTTACCAGTTCTACAATCAGCAGGGCTATAAAGAGATGCTATCGGATATCGAAAATTCTCTTTTCATTCTAGTTACTCTTAACAATGACAAATTTCCTTTAAATAAGTGAAAAATTTTCTGAATATTTTAACCTCAAATAACATCATTAGTGCTTGAGCAATTAAGCACTTCTCATCTATTAAACGGATTAACTTCCATCAGAATATTTAGCTCTAAAAATGCCTGAAATGACAATTTTTGCGCAGGCCAAATTTGGGCATAATTTAAGTGTGTGAACTGCTGAATTAAATGCTTATTTTTTTTGGAGAGCACGTTAAGATTCGGAGCTTTTATCTCTGTATTAATCATGAAATAAAAATTTATTAACTTTTCTGCTTTCTTTGGCTTATGAAATATCAATTAATTTAAAGACGATAACAGAATCTTCAAATTAAAAATCTCTTTGAAAAAAAACCAAAATATCTTCAAATATTACGTAGGAAATATGGCGAGGAGATTTCTGCGGATCGCTTTTAGGCGAGATTTTTTTTTTTGTTTAATCTCGTTTTCTAATGTCCTGGCCGAGCAAAAGAGTCAATGTTTTGCTTTCGTCAAAACAAAACATACGAGTATGTTAGCGTTTTTGTAAAAGCAGCAAGGGTTTTTAACTTTTTATTTTTCTAGTAAACCTCTTATATATGTTAAAAAATTTAAATTTTGTATTTATTGATGCTTATAGAAAACTGCACTTAAAATTTTTTAATATAAATAAGCTTAAGTTTTAAAATATAAATAAGCAAAACTTCAGAAAAAAATTAACTATTAAAAAAAAATCAAAATCTAAAAATGTAGAAAATAACAAAACGTCTTAATTTGTTTAGTTTAATTATAAATTTATCACGCTTTGAACAATCTTCTTCATGCAACATTATACCAAACATCTGGTAGGTCTATTTAAAAAAAGATTCTAAGAAGCTTTTTACTGAAACAACCTTTTCAAACCAATGAAATATATTGAGTCTATCTTTCTTACTTTGGTTTCGTAATCTTCAAGCTTAATATTTTCCGGTATGAGTTGTAGTTGTGGGTAACCTTTATCGATAGAGTTTGTTACCTTTTGAATCACCAATGTTGTGGTACGAACCTTCCTACCATTATGCGGGCGTTGCAGAGCCGTTTCCGAGCTACCAAATATGTTCCTTGTTTAACGATTCCATAAGCTAGCTGCCAATTGGTCCTGCTAGCTTTGATTGCTTATTCAAATCTGCATGTTTACACGTCACAATTACCAGACAAAGCAGATCTAAAAACGCAGTGATTTTTTTGCGTTTTTTTATTTTTGCATGCACTTTTGATCAGATCCAAGAGAGGACATCGAGCATCAGCACTCGATCTTCGCACCAAATTTTTATTTTGATCCAACATCGGTTTTTGATATTTTAAAATCATCATACATCGTAATCCGCCAACTTTTTAAAGTTTGGAACATCCAGAAATGCAAAATCGGGGGGTTGGGATTTTATAAAAAATGCCAAATTTGCAATTAAATGTAGAAGAGAAACCTGAAAAAACGATAATACCCAATACAATTGAACAGAAAGTCTAAAAAGCTGTAGGTTATTTGATTTGTGATTGCGAAAACTGGTTGAAGCTCTATACTACAGCTCAATTGTAAGATATATAGTTCAAACTATAGCTTTATTATACCCAATTCAGACAAATCAAATTGTCTCCACAGTGTGATGCGCATACTTGTTTTTCTGTTTAAGCAACAAGATAATGACGAAATCTAACAATCAACTTAGCTTTATTTCTACCATAGATTAAGATTGATCAATATGGTAAAAACTTATCATTTTGGTAAGTTTAAGCTTACTTTTCATCTTTTTGTTGTTTTTCACCTTTTTTTGCTTGAATGAGCTTTAGCAACCAAGTCTGTACAAGTAGATAGGCTGAAAGTGTATTCATGTCGTGGCTTGAAGTTCTCTCCTAAAATTTTTAATCTCCAGAAAAAGCTATTTACCAGGTTTTTGTCATAAAATGGTTTTTTCGTTCTTATGGAAAGCAGAAACAACATTTCTGGACCAATGGAACGTGCTTCACTTGCTGTCAAGGGTAAAAAGAGTGGAACTTTGTTTTGAAAAATTCTTTGATAATTCTGACCATCTGCTTATCTAGCAGAAACCTCAGCAACTTATACGATGTAAGGTCGCGCTGCAGACAACAACGTATGGAACAATCAGATCCACTAAAAAAGCACCGGGTTTCTTTTAAGCTAGAAAAAATTAAATTTGATTCAACGTTGGCGGGGATTAGCATTTTAAGTTAAAAAGGTACAGCAATGTTAAGCCTGTTCTAGTGAGCTAAATTAATAAAAAAATAAATAAACAAAATGTACACAAAGTTGATGGACCTTGCGACTTTGTCAGGTGTAACAAAATACTTTGTCAAATGAAACGAAATAAAGATACACTAATAGTGACGTAATAGAACACAAAAATATGTTTAAATAAGAGGGAGTTTATTAGAATGGGGCAGTACATCACAATAATTAAAGAAAAATATGAGAGAAATGGCTTGCGAACATAAAATTGTGGAATAAAATGAGAAAAAATGGGAGGCTTACCTTAATACAATTAAATAATTCACATAATGGGACATAAACGTGTAATTTGTATTTAAACCAGGGTTTCTGACTTGTTGAAACACAAGGACCCCGAAGCTAATTTGCAAAACTCTATAAATCCCGAGTTTATTTTTTTGCAAAAGTTCAATGATCTCCCAAAAAAGGTTATAAATTATAACAAACAATATGTGAAGATTTTTTTAAATTTTATTTTATTTCTATAATTATCCTCTGACTCCTAGGAAAGTGAAGGAAGCGCTAATACATAAGGCAAGCAATTACCCCTATCTGCTTCCGAGATGCAAAGATATTGTTGCTCTGTTGCAACTTTTATTTTGTTTTTTTAATTTTATAGAGATACGATTGAAATTTGGAACTGCTTGGTAAGACCGCCATACAGAAGAAATTGCCGTAAAGTTTCAAGGACGCAATAGAATGGCGCGAATTGAATGGCATTTTTTATGTTGCTATTATGCTGGTCAGCAAAAATTTTATCTAATATTTTTTTTTGTAGGGCAAGAATTCTGTTGTAAAAGTTTATTTTTATTTATAATTGTTATATTATTCATATATGCTTTTTCCATCAACTTCGACTAGCATAGTAGTTTTTTTGCTATGTTATGTTATCTTTTTTATCGTTAATATTTGTTTATTTTTAGATATATACTCTCTGCAATATTTACAATTCTATTATAGTCACCAGTTGCATTTAGAAAAGGTTTCCAGACCTTGTGAGGTTTCTTTTTATGGGTGGTTTTTCTTTACTCACCTAGCTCAGTTGAGCTAAATTACCATCTTGGCTAGCTGTGCCACCCATCATCATTACGCAGCCTAGTCATGCACTAATTATTTAATCGTTCAATTTGTTTGATAATATTATTGTTATGTATTTTTTTATTAATTTATTATTTTTTTCTTTTTCACTTCTTATATTTTTATCTGATTAAGGTGTTGCGGCCATGCTTTATACTGTCTTGTACTTTTACTTTATGGTTATCATATGCATGTTTTAACGTCTGACGTTGTGCTGCTTCTTCCTTTTCGTAACCTTTTTAATATTTATAATTTTCGTGTTAAACTGTAATAATGATTGAGAATAAAAAATGAATGAATGAATGAATGAATTTTCTAACAAAACAATTTCGTCTTGGAGACGCCTAGTCAGAGTTGTTGCTTGGTTATACCGACTTATATTGCCACAACAAGCATCAATATCTGAATGCAGCCGAAATAGAAAGAGCAAAATTCTGGTTGTTTTGGGTAGCTCAAAGTTATTTTAGAGACCCAAATGAACAAAAAACAAAAAGCAATTAAACTTAAAAATATTCATCGATGACCAATTTAAATTGCTTCGTATTCATGGTTAACTGAACCATTTTTTTGGGAGTGAGACATTCGCAAACTCAATCGCTTTACCGTGCCAAAGTGCTTGCTTGCATTTGCTCCATTTGGGTTTGCTGTGATATTAACTACTGCTGAAGCCATGCTGGAGGCTCAGCTCTATTATGCGCTGTATGCCATGCAGGATATTCATCTTCATTATACGCCATAGAGGTTGATGACTGGGTCGAGTTTTTTATCTCGTTTTCACTGCTTGCCGTTAGATTTTTTCTATCTTTGGGTTTTTTTAAACCGTACTTTTTACTGAAAAAGTGATTTAGTAACCAGCATTTTAAAGTTGGATAGTTTTTTACAATTATCTGACTTTGCTTTAGTAACTTCTCTTTAAACCATTTTATAACTTTTGTTTGTTAGCCGACTACGCCATGTTATGTTTAAATTGTAAAGTTGAACTTATACTTCTTTTATTATTTTCCCAATCACAAAGATTTGAATAAATAAAGCTTTCTTCTTTTATTTTATTATTTTTCATACATTGGAAATACACACACACACACACACACACACACACACACACACACACACACACACACACACACACACGTTACAGTTTACTAAAGAGAACGAAGGATGTAATGAGTGGTGCCATTACACATTTTCACATCTCACAGTTATAGTCCCATTTTGTTTGCTTTACAATATTGTATTGTAGTACTATGTGAACTAATTACAAAAGCATTTTTATTGCGAGGATTGCATCTCGACACGAGGGTATCGCGGATCACTTATATCATTCACACATTTGTTTAGAGGCAGACCAAAACAAAAGGAAAAATATTGCTTCTGTCGCAATATTTACTTTGCATCGCCGCTGCCTTATTAGCGCCCCCACGATTTACAATTCTTTCTTTGCTAAAATTGACAGCTTTTGTGGTAGCATTAATATGGGATGATGCATGCTGATTTTTATTTTCCCCAACAGCGGGTGCAGAGTGAGCAAATTCAAAAAGAAATTTAATACTCTCGCAACAGGTTTGTATACCAACTGCTTTAGAGTTCCGTGACTGCCTTGAAGTAAAAATCAAGCTGTTTTAAAAACAAAAAGCACCAGACTCGGGTTTCACTCTTGTTAGAGTTCGTTAAACTTGAATTAGAGAACTTGCCTTAAACTAGTTAGAGAAGCAGTCCCCGACCTAAATCTACGTTCCTCCGACTAATTTTTTTAAATTCAATCTTAAGTGCCGCTTTCTTAAGTCCTATCTGTGTTTTTAATGCAGCAGGTGCCTTCCCCCGTGCAATTTGTGCCTGTGCTTGTGCTTTATCACTGGCAAGTTGTGTCTTAGCCTTTTCCCTGAAAAGTTGTGCCTGTGCCTGGGCCTCATCCCACGCAAATTTTTGTAATTGCAATTCACGCTTAATGAGATGAGTTTCCAGCTGATTTTCATATTCAATCTGAGCTACAGAGAGCCCAGACGTATATGAGGCTTTGGAACTTACATACAAATACTGTTCTCAGGCCGGACCTCTAATTGTAATTCTAAGTTTTTGGTCCTAGAGTGAGTCATTACCCCATTACTATTTCCATCACAAAAAAATTACTAAAATAACAAATACAAAGCCAATTTACAATAACAACAAAAGCAATAATAATGATAATAATCATAAATTGTACTAAGCTCTACAAACAATTTCAAAATTATCTATACAGTACCTTTTTGTTGTAGGGATTTTCCTTTCCATTCGGTCCCCTCTAAAGTCTTCCCAGTTGATGTTTGATTAATTAATAAATGTTTATTAAAAAGATCAAAAAATTAACAAAGAAACAACGTTTTCAATCAAGCCACATCAAAAATATAAATTGAATTTTTTGGTTTTAAAGTTAATTTTGATTAAAAAACCGTAATTAAGTTGTCTAAAGCAAAGCTGGCTGGTCCAAAAATTTAAAGAAATTGAATTGCTTTCTTCGTCCTCATCAGGGTTGCGGAGTCGGATTCGGTCGGAGTCGGAGGTTTTAAGAAGGAGTCGGAGTCGGAGTCGGACTGTTAAGAGGACTAGGAGTTGGAATCGGAGTCGGAATATTTTATCCGACTCCGACTTCTCATGTCCAATTTCTTTACATATTAGTGATGTTAACCGCGCAACTTACGCGGCTGCTCGCGACAGTGGATTGCAGTGCAGTAATCTTTTTAAGAGAACCTTGGCGCGTATCGCACAACACAGCGTGCGACTTATAAAAAGTTTACATTTTAATTTGTAAGCAAATAGTATTTTGGGTAATGCGATGCTCGGGCAGCCAATTTAGTTGTTTCCCTTTCTTCAATCCAATGACAGGAAGCAAATGCCAGGTGCATAATCAATTACTACCCTAAGCAGCCTCTTTCTATAGTACAGTGGTAACTTGACATACGAGTTTAGTTCGTTCCGTGACCGAGCTCGTACCTCAATTTGTTCGTCATGCAAAGCGAATTTTCCCATTGAAATTAATGTAAATGCCATTAATCCGTTTCAGCCTCCAAAATGCCCTCCATTTTTATTTTTGACGTGTCTTTAGATTAGTACTTCCTCCAACACAAGCAAGTGTTGAACGTCTGTTTTCATCACTAAGGCTCATCAGAACAGACCAAAGGGCAACAATAAAGAAGAAACTTATAAAAGAAATTTTGTTTTTATGAGCAAATTATTAAATTAAAATTTTTGAAAATTAAAACTTACTCTTCTTGCTCTATTCTTTCAAAAAAACATCATCCAAAAGTTTAGAACAAGGTGAATTTTTTAATAATCTCCTAATATGAATGTCAATAAACGGCAGGGAGCCTGCATGTACAGTCTCGTACAAAAGTGCAATAATTGAAATATTCATGAGATAGAAACTACAAACCCCCTTTTATTTTGTTTACAAAATCCGAAAAATTCACATATATATTCTTACTATCAATATATAACCATGAATTACTGTGAAGAAGATGGACTCCATGCCATCAAACTAATGGCTGAAGTTTATTTGAGAGAAATAAGGATGAGCTTATTATTGGTATGGAAATGTCAACATTTTTCTCTGGAGTTTCTTTATATGCAGGGAGTGATTCAGGAAAATTCTAAAATTAGTCGCATTTTATTGTTTTTCTGTAGTCTATAATTGTGAGTTTAAATTTTTAATTCTTTTACATATGGTTTTTTGTTTTTTGTGCTTTTATAATCTTTTGTTTTTAAAGTTTCATTGTCAATAAATTCAATAATTATTACTAACGTTTGTAAAAATTTTTACAATTATAAAATATTCATATTTACGTTTTAACCTCATTACCTTCTGATAAAAACGAAACTTAGCCACCTAAAACAAGAACCATCAGACTCGAGTTTTGCTTTTGTTAAAGCTTGTCAGTGATGCATACCTCATTGAATTTCGAACCGACTAGATGCAGTCCTACACGCAGGAGACAACACTCAGGGTCTAGTCTTACACCCAGGCCCTACACAAGTTGTTAATTGTATTAACATTAAGGTTTATCGTGGGTTCGATTTACCATGGGAAAAATAATAACTGTAAAATAGATTAGGCATAACATCATAACTATCCATAAAATACTTTGATGTTCAGAAAATGTAATAAGCATTAAGTATAGAATACATATTTAGTTTAGAGTTGTGTATGCCATTTCGAGTTAGTTTTTTAAATGTGATTTGTAATAATGTTTTATTCAAATAGTTAATAGGTTGTGTATATAATATAATTATATGTATATACGTATTTACCAAAACATAAATATAACAAAAAAAGCATGTTGTATTAAAATAGTCCCAACAGACTGTTTCGCCTGTGAGGCTTGTCAGGAAACACATCAATTAAAAAAAGCAATATTATAAACGTTGAAAGAAATAAAATAAGAAAAAATTATATGTTAAAATAGATTTTTACGCTTCAGATGAAAACTCGCATCTTAGAAAAATAACGCTACCAAAAGTTTGGGTTTAAACAATTATTTTACTTAAGTTAGTGATTGATTATTAAATAATTACTTTTGTCACGAAATATTAAAAGAAAACATGCTGTAATGTTGCGCATACTTGTAGATATATTAAACTTGGCCAAGCTGCCGAAAAGATTAAAGTGTAGAAAAGTTTATGGATCATTAGTTAAGAGCAAGTGTTATAAAAAATTTTTTTATACTGTATAAAACATTAGTATGGATCATTTGTTAAGAGAGAGTGTTATAAAAACATTTTTTATAAAATGATTCTTTTATAACACTTTCTTTTAACTAATGATCCATAAATTTTTTACGTTTTACCGGTAAACTTTTCCGCAGCCTGGCCAAGTTTAAGAATACATTTATGCGCAACATTACAGCATGTTTTCTTTTAATATCTCGTAATAAAAATAATTATTTGCTAATCAATCACTTTCTTTTGTAAAATAATTGTTTAAACCCAAACTTTTGGTAGCGGTATTTTTTAAGATGTGAGTTTTGATCTAAAGCGTAAAAATTTATTTTAACTGTGTCCCCTGATGAGCCTTACAGGTGAAACATTCTGTTGGAACTATTTTAATAAAATGTTTTTTTTAATATTTGTGCTTTGATAATCAGGAACAATCGTTCTGACTATTGACCACTCTTCTGAAGAGCACCAGTAATTTGCAGTTATACATGTAGATACCTCATATACATATTTTTTTAAAGTAAATATCTTTTTATGTATTTAAAAAACCTGAATTTTGTTCAACTGTCAACTTTGTCAACAAAGAATGATTTTTGATTAGTTAAATCTAATTTAAGATAAATACTTTGCCCATACTAGGGAGTCGGAGTCGGAGTCGGAGTCGGAGTGAGCATTTTAGAAATTCTAGGAGCGGGGTCAGATCTTAATCTTCTGACTCCGCAACCCTGGTCCTCATAGTGCTGAATGTCTTAGATAAGGCAGCAAAATCCCTCCAAGTCTAACAGTTGCCCTTTATTTATTTTATTTATCTCTATATTTATCCTCCTGACTTGCAGGAAAGCGACGGAGGCGCTAAAACATAGAGTACGCAATTACCTTAACCTGCTTTCGGAGATGCCAAAATATTGCTGTCTGCTTGAAATTTAACAGAGATATGACTGTAATTTAGAACTGCTTGGATTATAAATTATGAATAAAAAGCTTGAATTATAAATAAAAAGCTATCGCGATATTTACAACAGCCAAATTTAAAAAAAACAACTTTTTTTGTATTGATAAAAGAAGTAACTGCCATCAAACGGTTGTGAATTGAAAATAAAAAGAAAAATTAATGAAGATAGCTAAAACATATATCATTGAGGTGGTAATAAGCGAAATAAGAATCAAAAACAGGCTAGTAAAAGTTTTGTGATTGATTTACTTCCGTCAGTTTAAACTTACGCTAGGAGCAGGAGGGTACAGTCAGACGTTAAACACGATTTCTTTTATCGAATGCGAAAACATGATAGAATTATATCACTTCATTGTGATATCACAGAATGGTTGTGATTTTCGAGTATTTGCAAATACTTTGTTAGTTTACCTGTAATTGAGAGCTGGTGTAGGATTAGTCGATAACCAATTGATAAGCCAAGTTTCTTGTTATTTTCTTATCTAGACAGAAAACACGTTGGGACCCAACTCTTACCAGGAGGTAGAGTAATAAACACAAAGTTTTTTTTTATTTTGGTCTGATGCATTTCACCGGGATTATTATTTTAACAGGCAGCCTAACAAGTTTAAATCTAGTTGAATCGTGTTAACTTTAAAGTTGTTAATTAGAGCTAAATAATTTAGGATTTAATTGTTTACTGGTATCTGTTTTTTGACGCTGAAAATCACTATAAATTAAACGAAGCAGTTGACCAAAAGTATTGAGTAGCTTAAGTTGTTTTTTATAAGCGACAAAAATAATATCTACAACTGCTAATCCTAGCATTCCTGGGCTTTATCCATTAGGCTTCTATGGCTAACCTGCTGCACCAAAACAAAAAGATGACCATTTTTGAAGCGTTAGAAGTACTTGAAATTTTGAAATCTAAGTAGAGCTTTGTTGCTGGTGAATTTGTGTCTACCGCAAATGTTATCATTTTTCCCTCAAAGAAGGATGGTATAGACACCGACGAAGATGATGGAAATGATGTTTCGGACAGCCTTTGCGGAACGTAACTTCTTTCAGATGCTGAATTAGATTTGCAAGGAACAGGAGGCACAAAACTGATTACTGATGAATCGCAAGCTTTAGCAAGCGGTCAGATAAGTTTTTGTATTTTTTCTTGTTTCTAGAATTCTACGTTACCTATTGGTGACTTTCAACCAAAAAATGTTTTCCTGTCTGAACAAAATGGTGGTCCTCCAGCAACAGAAAAGGTAGCATGTATACATATTTCAACAATGAATTTATAGCTCTTGCTATACTATGATATACAGTACAGTATCTTCATTCAACTGTTTTATGTGATTTTGCTGCAATGCTTGCATTATGTGAAATTGGTACACAATGCTAAATGTTTTTAAATTGTATAATTTTGTATTTCATGTTGATATTCAACTTTATAATGTGTTTTTTAGAGAAGAATGATAAAACTTCTTGCTCCAAAACTAAAATGGAAGAAGGGTAACATAGATGTGCACAGAGTTTTTGGTAACTGGACCTTGACACACCTTTCCTTTGAAAATTATATCTTAAGATTTGAAAACTTCTTGACACCAAAGAGATGGAAAGAATATGTTTGAAATCAAATAAGTATGCTCGTTACAAAAGCAACCGCTCATTCATAACAACCATTAAAAAGTTGAAATCATTTATTGCCATCCTTGTGCTGAGCGGTTATAATTAATTTCCACGACTAGAAATGTATTGGCAGAGGAGGGAGGACAACTAGAACCGAATGGTCACGGCGCTAATGATCAAGAATGAATTTGAAGAAACAAGCAGTTTCTTCATCTTGCTGATAACGAAAGTTTGGACAAAACTAACAGATTTTCCAAAGTTAGACCTTTGTTTGATGTGGTAAACAAGCAGTGTGTGGCTTATTGCAAACTTACATCATCCAAGCATCTAAGAGTTGACAAATTCATGGAACCATTCTTTGGGAAGCAGGGGCACCAAACAATTATATCGTATCCATAGAAACCAAGTAAGTTTGGCTATAAACTGTGGGTACAGGCAAAGTTGTTGGAATGCTGTGTTCAATTCCGTCCGTCCGTAAAGACACTTGCAATACGATAAAGATATACCACAGGTTCTGTTTCCTGGATCAAGGTCACAGCATTGTGAACATGTATGTTTCAGTTCTACAAATCACTGGATTGTAAAGGGGACACCCGACGATGTATCAAACCAGGACCTCCCGGTACTCCTACAAAGCCTGCGATGTTTGTCTACATCCAGATTGTTTTAAAGAATACTATTTCCAATAGACAATGTTATGTACTGTAGTTCGACATGTAAACTAAAGATTATAAACTAAGGATGTTTTGTTTGTTAACAATGTAAACTAAAGATTTTTCGTTTGTTTACGATGTTATTTGTTTGTAGGCTTGTTTGTTATCAAAAATTGGTTTGGTTCAAAAATAAAAAATTAAAGAAAAGCGATCTTGTGTTTTGTTTTATATGTACCCTCCTGCTCCTAATATCAGTTTAAATTATACGAAGTGAAATCATTCATATTTCACGAAAAAAATATTTCCCACAAAAAAGCGTTTTTTCCCTTCGTCGTCGTCGTCGTCGTGGTCGTCGTTTGAAGGGTATCCACTTCAGGTCAGACACAAACGGGACTGGGGCCGAGGGTTTATCCTTTTACTACCTTATCCTTTTTTCTGGAAGGGACATCATTCCAAAGCTACAATGAAGAAATGAACAAAAAACTTTGATTCAAGAGGATATGGGCTAAAAGTAGTGTAGTGGCACAGCAAAATACTTACAACTGCCTTTTGGTTGTTAAGAAAACTGCTATTTTAATGCCTTTTGTTTCTAAAACAATCTTATGAGTAACCTACAAGCTGAACAAATATATTTAATTTCTGCTTTGATATCAACATTTTTATTATTTAAAAAAAAAGACATTTTCGCAAACAACTAAATACAGATTGCCCTTAGTTCGCTTTTTTGTTTGTTCACATTTATTGATGAAAACACTAAAACAGAATAAACATTAGAAATTTTAAATCCACAACAGCCTGTTTTTCCAAAAGCGGCACATCAAGTGGAATCTGTGAAGTGATAAAAAACGTTAAAAAAAAATTATAAAAAAATTATAAAAAACAAAAATATTATTATATTAACTTACACTTATATTATCCATTAAAACAAAAACCCCTAAAAAACGCTAAATTTTACACATACAGGTCTCTAAATCTGTGCTGAGCATAAAAAAACTTGGTTTGATTGAAAACAACAAGAAAACACAATAATAACATTGCATAAAAAACGTCATACCGTAGAGATAAAAGCAAAGCTTGATCAGGTAACACAGAAAAAAAAAACGGAAAGAGCAAGTTAAAGAGGTTTAAGAAAAATTGCTTAATTTAGATTTGTTCGCATGACGACATTTTCCGTTAAGTTGCGTCCTGTTGTTGAGGGTTGAGTTTTAACCCGCTTGTAAGATTGTTAGTTTTTATTTGAGGCATAGATTGCAAGATCTTGGATCCGGTTGTTATGGGGCTGTGTGGGCCACGATGCTCCATTTTATGCAGAGTTTATTTCCCGCGTCCTTGGCCTGCCAGAAAGCTTTTGAGAGTTCAGTGGCGTTGCTCCTCCTTTGATGTTTAAAAATTTGGTTATGGTTGTAGAAACAGGCTTTGAACTCCGTTTCACAACAATTATAATAATTGTTGGCAGCGTTGCCTGATATTAAGCATGCTTTATAGACAGAGCTTTCGCGGCATTTTCCGTCTAATGTACAACTGGCTTTATTTCCACAATTGCACGTGGTGTGGTGCTATTTGCAGTAGTCCTGTTAAATGTTTGGCATGCAGCTGTAGCTCATCTTAACGTTGAATTTGTTGCAAATTTTGTGCAGTCGGTTATGAGGAAAAAGTGTTTAGTGAGCAGTCGCAAGAATTCCTTGCCGATTTTTTGAGCTACGTCATATTCCCCAAGGAACAAAATAGAGCATATTGCAATCGTTTCGCAAAATATCCAGACGAAACTTTCTCCACCTGACAGAGTACAACTCTAGCAACACGCAGCGACTTGAAAATTTGAATTATTTTGCTGCTAGTTGCAATTGGAGAAAAAGGGATTTTTGCAAAAAAAAGTGGAATATCTTTTTTGCTTATTGCAAACTTGTTTTTGAACAAATTTTTAAACATCATATATCATTGTATTGACGAAAAATTTATCTTTTCAATAATATAAAATTTAAACAACTGTTTTTATTATCAATGGGGAATTTATAATCAGATATTGCTTAATTCTTGAAAAACTTATTTTATAGCGCTGATGGTGGACAAATGCCCCGCCGCCAAAGAGTTTAAATTCAATATTCTTGTTCAATCTTCTTCTTCTTCTTCTTCTCATTTCGGCCTTTCCCATTAGTCAGAGGTGGCCACAGCGTATCATCATTCTCCACATCTTTCTGTCTTCAATGTCATCTCCTTCACACCAACTTTCTTCATATATTCTTTTACCACATCTAAAAATCTTCTCTTTGGTCTCCCTCTTATCCTCTTTCCTTGTAACTCCATTTCCATCATCTTTCTTCCTACATACTCTTGGTCTCTCCTCATGACATGTCCATACCACCTCAGCCTGCCCTCCCTCATCTTCATTCCTAACCGTTCTACCTTAACAGTACTTCTGATGTGCTCGTTTCTATCTTGTCTTTTCTCGTCATTCCCATAGTAAACCTCAGCATTTTCATCTCTGCGACTTCCATCTCTTTCACTTGTTTCTTTGTGACTGCTACTGTCTCAAGTCCATACACCATTGCTGGTCTTACCACTGAACTGTACACTTTTCCTTTTACTCTAGCTGGTAACCTCTTGTCGCAGATTATCGTTCTTGTTCAATCTTGTTCAATCTTGACTCTTTCAATTAAATTTTTATAAGCCGAAGGGAAAAATTTTTTATCGCTTTCCAGTTGTTAGCGAATGTCTCTCATTTCGTTATTTGTCTAGCTAAAGCAAGACATGTAAGTTTTCTTAAGATTATTAATCTGATAACAACCTTTTGTGTGTTTTCTTGCGATTCCATCTTTGTTGAACTAAACACTATAACTGCATAAAATAATCCGGGCTGCTGTGAACAACATTTAAAGCTGTGAGTCTTAAAAAACAATCTGATTAAAAAGTGTAATTAATTGTATATTTTAAAGCTTTTTAATTATTTAAAAATTACAAGAAAGTGTCAATTTTTTTGTTTATGTTGCTTGAACAGCTGCATCTATAAAAACTTTTTCCATTATTTTTGCTTACTTCATTACTCACTTCCAGCAAGAACAAACAATCAAAAAATAGGATTTACCGTGCAGGAAGAGATATAACTCATGAAAAACAAAGCTTTAGATTTAAAATCAACGCAATAGAATTAATTAATATTAAAGATTTATCGGAAAGTTCTTCCAAACTTTTTTTTATCAAAGAAATAACATCATCAGCCAATCAAGAATAGCAGTATAAAAAAATTTCAGAACAAAGCGCTAAAAATACAAAAATTCCAGTTTTAAGTTAAAATTAGTTCAATTTATCAAGGATTAATTCCGCACATACCCAGGCTAGACAAAGTTAAATTATTCAAAAATTATTTCCAGAAATATATATAGAATAAACTTTAGGTATTCTGACAAAATAGAAATACGAGTATATCAAGTTTTTTTAACATACTACCATAAAGAGCTGACATTGGTAAAAGATTAAACCCACATCACGGCCGACAAAAATTCTATTCCACGCTTTGCCAAACTACAAAGCAAAATCAACGCTATAACTTGATTCAATCAACACAAATGATTCTACAGTGCCTCTCTAAGACACAACTCCAAAACACAGGAGCGAAATAACTTCAACACTGCCCCAAATTCTACTTTTTCTCAAAGTGACACTTTTCGCTTTATGCGTCTCTCTCGTTTTTGTCCCTCTTTTGTCGTCGTTGTCCGCTTTCTCTTAATGTTTTTTTCTGAATAATAATGTTTTTTTCTGAATAGTGAATGATTCAATCACAACATAACAGAATAGTGAATGGTTCAAACATAATAATGTTTTTTTCTATTTACAAATTTAGCTTACATTTGTATGTCATAAAACTAACTTTTTATTTTGGTCTAGTTAGTTTCTTGTTAACATTCATTTTTAACTGCATAAATTGTTTTACCGCTTTCACGTTCTGATGCTTTTTTATCACACTTCAAACGGTTTTAGAGTGACTTCTTTTTCTCGTAATTGCTTGTAAAGATTACTGTCTTTTTTCAAGATATCTGTACATATCCAACGGCATGGAAAGGTATTGTTAAGCAATACATTTAGTAAGGCTTTTTGCACTCGGTTATGTTTTGTAATATATAGTTTAATAAAACACTTTGATTAATAATTAAAATTACAAAAATTGTTAGACGCTGAAGAAAGACATAAAACATCAAAAAGAAAATATTGATATTTAGATAGATTTGATTTAGAACGTTGAAATTTTAAATCACTTTATTTTTTTAAAAACATTGCTACACAATTCGGCACACGAATTAGATTGATAAATAGCACAGGAAAGCATACGTCCTTAAGAAACTTAAGCATTTAATTTGTTTTACAACCGTTTTTTTCGACAAGTTATTTAAAAAAATGCAAGATTTACAAACATATTTCTAAATATTACACGCTTTTCATAACTTAAACCTAAGAAATTAAAGTTCTCGTCTTTAAATTATTTACAATTGCTGCGTTTTTATACGGTTTAAACAATGTGCACAAAATGTTTTACTAAATTATAAACAAAATTACCAATTTAGAAATGTTTAAGTAAGAAGTCGAATTAGGGCTTGCACACAATTTCGATACGAAACTAAATATAAAACAACTATATTAGATAAATTCAATTTTTATCTGTTGGTATACTGGCAAGCAAAAAAGATTTGTAAAAAAAATATTGTTTTTGGTGTATATTTTCTATAGCAAAGAAATTTTACAAAGCAATCTTCAAGTTGTCTTTATTTATATCTATATCTCATCAAAATAAACGTATACAGTTTTGAATAATTAAAAATTTATGTAACATTTGTCTTATAACAATATAATGTGAATTTTGCAAACCAAATTCTACAGATAATGATTATCAAGAATAGACGACAAACATGCTCTGCAGCTCATCACAGATCGAGTCTTATATGCCAAAAATGAAAGACCAGGATTTTCAAAAACTATACAAAAATAAACAGGGATTCAGATCTCATTAAAAATTTTGCAGTATCCTGACAGTGGCTTAAAAAAAAGTTGACTGGGTTAATCGTTTTTTTTTGACATTCTCACTAATTGCTGGAGAAACAACTTGACTCGATTGCTCGGAGTTTTTTCCGTCTTTTAGGGAAAGACTGTACTTTTCTCGCAAAGAAGCAAAAGCATTCGATCTAATTGTTGAAAGTCTGGTTTGAATAGAATTCAACCATAGTCTTCGATTTTCTTTTTGTCTCACAATTGTAAGAAGAAATATTCCAAATCCTTGAAATTCAATTAAACACAATAACGGTAATCTGTAGAAGTATTTATTAGAGCTAGCCGATATGTTTAGTTGATTGGTGACATATACGCAATATTCTATAACTTTTATAGTACTTCATATACCAATATGCTTACGTAAGTCAGCTAATAACTATATCTACAGTATATAAACTAATGCTTCTATTGTGCATTGTTATAATAACAATACCAAACAGCTATTGTAAATAAAAAAATATTCCAAAACCATAATAAAAAAGATTTTAAAAAATTTTTAGCAGACATGTTTACAGTTAACAGCTATTTTCACGGGTTTTATTGTACAAAATAATCTGACTTAATAAATTAGAATTATTATTTATCTTTTGACAAAAAAATGAAAAGTTTAACTTCACTAAACATTACTGTAATATTTATATAAAAATCAAAATACTTTAGGCTAATAAAAAACTAAGCTTGTGTGTAGGATTGTGAAGTTGGAGGAAATTTTTTCAACTTAAAGCTTAACTATTTAAAATTGTACAACTCCAACTACGATTTCAGATATTTTAAATCTTACGACTAACTCCGACTCCAGGACGTCTGAAAAAACAACGCCAACTCCAATTTCATAACCTTAAAGACCTAATTTAGCGTAAAGCAAATCTCCAAAAACAATAACGACTCCGACTACACTACTATGCTTAAAACTAAACAATTTTTTTTCCAAAGTTAACCTTTTTGCTGTACATTTGAGACATTTGACTCGAACGTCCGTGAATCATATGTGGTGCACCAAGCATATAAAATGTAGTTTAGAAACAGACACGAGTGTTTGAGTAAAAGCCATAAAAACCCTCACAGCGAAAGGGTTAATTACGTGTCATTGAAAAGAATGATTGATGCGTCAAACAGTGCTACAAAGTGTTCTTGCAAGGAGACCTTCGATGATAAAGTATTATATTGTAGGCCTTTGCTAATTGCTTTCAATCTTGCCAGACAAGGGTCTTTTAAAAAAGAGACTTATCGCTGAGTTCTGAAAAAAGTATTTGTCAACAATTGGAAGAGTTTTGATTGAACATCAATATGCGCAAATATGTAGTCTAAATATTATTATTATTAATTACATCAGATCAAAGCTTTTGTTTGGAATTATTCGGTTTTACTTCGACATTAGAAAAAGCAAAAAAACTTTCTAATAAAGTTTTGGGCGTCGTTGACTTGACGTAAAAAAACTCTATTAAGACGACTTTAATTACTGTGACATAGCTTCCAAAATGCATCTCTGGCGTCTGACTTTACTTTTAATCTATGCAAAATTTAATTCTTATTTTTAATCAAATTAAAGTGTTCCTCCTCTTATTAACGAATCAAAAATTGTTGCATTAGAAACCTCGATTATATACAAAGTCTAAGTATTTAGTATGATTACAACTAATGATGACTTTTACAATCACTGCCAGCATCAGATCTGTACAGTTTAGTAGCCTAAAAAATAAACGTTCGGCGCTATTTGGAACTTTTATTAGATCCTGCTCAATAGTTAGCGTTCAAACAATCATAATGAATATACCAAAATCATTTAACAAATACAATAAAATAGAATTATATTCTACTTAAAACCATTATATTTTACATAAAAAAAATTTGATTTTACGAGTGATACATGTATTGTATTAAAAATGACAAACAACCAACTGAACAATGTTTCATATATTTGACTGTTAAACAGATTTGAAGCCAACAGAAAAAATGCAAAGACCCAAGCCAAACCAGTAAAGCAAACCATAACTATTGACACGATAAATGCTGGTTGGCCGACTTTTTTATAGTCGATGATTTGAACTGAAAATATCAAAAATATTAATTTTATTAAATCTGTTTAATAATTTCGGCAGACTATTTAAAACCAACTGAAGTATTTAGGTTTACAAAACTGATTTTTATTACCAAAAAGTCAAGTAAACGACTCATACTGGTACAGCTAAATTTACAACTATCTAAAAGTACGGTTGATTTGTTTTTTGTGAACATTTTTTAAAAATTATAGTAATGCCATCAATATTTTGAGTTTGTGTTTCATAAGTTCATTTAGGCCATTCATATAGCCAATAAAGTCTCTTTACAATTAAAAAAAATTATTACAAAGTGAAATGATGAGATATCGCAATGAGGGTTGTTTTATGTCAATCAGTATTTCATAAAGTTTTTATTGACACTAAAATTTATTGTTTCAAATAAAATTTCTTAATTAAAATTTCTTATGTTTAATGATTAAGTTATATGAACTGAACCCCCATAAAATGATTACTCCTCAAGAAAAAGCGCAATGTGTATCCTGGTTCATTGAGACAAAATCAGATGTTTAGACCCAGCGAAACTACAGTAGTAAGTATGGAAGAGACCCACCATCACGTCCTTCAATTTGTTTATGGCACAAGAAATTTATGGAGACAGGGACAGTGTTCGATGCAAGGAGGAGTGGGCGACCAAGAACATCTGAAGAAAACATCGAGCGTGTAAGGCAAGCCTTTCAACATTCCCCTATGAAGTCTATCCGTACTGCTGCCAGAAAATTGGAACTACCACGTTCAACAGTGCACAAAGTCCTACCCAAGAATTTAAGATTGTATGCTTACAAAGTGCAAATGTTACAGGCACTTCAGCCAAACGACATGCCAAGACGAAAAGAATTTGCAGTGAACATGCTGCAACAAATTTCTGAGGATGAAGCATTCCTCAAGCAAGTTGGTTTTAGTGATGAGGCAACTTTTTATGTTTCAGAAAAGTTAAACAAACACAATGTAAGAAATTGGGGATCAGTAAGAAGTAAGAAGGGTCTGAACATCTGATTTGATCTCAATGAACCAGAATAAACATTGCGCTTTTTCTTGAGGAGTAGTCATTTTATTGGGTTCAGTTCATATAACTTAATCATTAAACATAAGAAATTTTAATTAAGAAATTTTATTTGAAACAATAAATTTTAGTGTCAATAAAAACTTTATGAAATACTGATTAACATAAAACAACCCTCATTGCGATATCTCATCATTTCACTTTGTAATAATTTTTTTTAATTGTAAAGAGACTTTATGGACACCCTGTATTTTTTTCTAGCATATATTAACTCAATTCATATTTTGCCTTAAAAAGAGTATTTTTTTCAAGTATCTTTGTCTTAAAAAAGACGTTTTCTAATTAGCAGACAATCCTTAAACATATCGATATGGGTAAATACCCTTCTACTTTGGTAGTTTTGCTAGGTTTGTCACGGAGAACCAGAATAAATTTACTCAAGAATTAGGCTGCGATAAAGCAACTATTACCTGAGCCAAATCAGACTTTTTTTTTTAACATCTATTTTTTTTAACATATATTTCTGGCATAAAGTTACCAAATTTTAAACGTCATAAAGTGCAGTTTTTTAATGCAAATGTTTTGACTATTTGACGTTTACAAATTCCGATAAAATAGCCTTAATTTTTGCTGTTAATATTGTCCTAATTTTTGGTATGCTTTTAATCAAAACTTAAAATGAAACGTTTTGACAAAAATTTTTATAACTCTTAATTGTTTTTGCTCATTATTTTTTTATAGAAAAATTCATAAATGCAAGTTGTCATTTTAATTACAAACCTTTTTAGCTTGAACAAACATTTTTTTATATACCAAAACAAACATTGTTAGATTGAAACAAAGCATTATGAAAATGGGAAGAGCAAAACCAAGTAGCAAGGGATAAGTTTCAAGCCAACATATATTGCTTGCTAGATAGATCGGTTCTGAAAAACAAGCAGTGCATAAATTTGCATTTAAACTAATAAGGTGGGAAAAACTTTATGAGCAGATTTTCCAAAAATTTTTTTTGCGAATTCTCACCTCAGCAATATGTAAAACTTACTAACTAATAATGCACAAAAAAGTTTTTTATAGACACAAAGATTTAAAGCTACAATATTCTTTGATTTTATATATAGATTTTTTACACCACTAGCTGTGGAGAAGGCCTAATTGTTTTAAGGAAGAATCTAATTTTTTCAAGAAAAGCTTAAATATACAATCTACAAATTGCAATAAACTAATTTTATTTGGACATCGCTTAAATTTTGTTTCATTGACATTACAAGATCTTTAAAATGCGTCAATACTTAAACTAGTTATGTTGCGGCTTTTATTTATTTTTTTATGAATTAGTTGTGCTCTGTATAGGATTATTTACTATTTTTGCTTTATTATATAATTCCTAATAATTGCACTGACTCTTAAGTCAAATTTTTTGAAAAGAATTGTGCAGGAAGATCTTTTTACAAAACAAGGATTCTCTTTTAAATATTTGAAAGAAACGTCAAAAATTTGTTAAAAGTTTGGTTTATTTTTGTCTCTTTAAAACTTTTATAAGAAAACTAACAGTAGAGACATGCAGAGGATAATATTTTTCCGTCGGTAATCGCTTCTACAAGGCCGTATTAACTTTTTCATTTTGGAAGTGCAGTCATTAAAAATGATAAATATAAAATCTTAGAAGACAATTTTTTAGAAATTTATTTATGCAGGACTTAAGATTGAAAACTTGCAAAATATGATACACTCACTTATATTTTTAAAATTGACTACTTTTAATTAATAAACCCATTCACACCTTCTATTTACTTCTAATTAATGAACTTGGCCAACGCTTACCCAACAAAAGTTATCCTGCCTGAGTCCGGCCATTGGATGGGCTGCTACAAGCTCATGGACTTACCTAAAAAGGCCTTTGGTAGGGACAAGAGTAAGAATTTAAATAAGACTTTAATATCGCTTTAAACAAAGTCGATTTAATCGGAGCCATAAGCTTTTCGTGACGTTTGCATCAGTGGCAATTGCGTCAAAATGGGACAAACCAGGAAAATCAAGGTATTTATAGTTGCACAATTGTGCCTTCTCCTTTCCGTGTACAATTGCACAAATTGTGCCTTTCTCCTTTCCGAGACTGCAGCACCTTTCTCCCAACCGTTGAGACTATACTAGTAAATACCTTGATTTTCTCTGGTTCGTTCCATTTTGACGCGATTGCCACTGATGAAAGCGTCACGAAAAGCTTATGGCTCCGGTTAAATCGACTTTGTTTAAAGCGATATTAAAATTCTGTACCACAAAGAAGCTCTTTACGTATAAGACTTTAAGTTCAAATAACGATTATTTAATACATACAAAAGATCTACGACTATATAAGTATACAACAAAATATCAGTTCTTTGAACAATGATTACAAAAAAAATGTTTTTAGATCAAATAAAAAAAGTTCTTTCGTAAAATTAGCCTTAGATGACCAATCAACAGTTTTTTTCCGTTTTTTCATTTAAAACATTACGTTTTGTTTTTTCTTCTGGACTGCAATAAACTTTTTTTATCTCATTTTCTAAAATCTTTTTTTTTCAATTACAATGCTTAGATTTTACCTCCCCAATAGATTTCTCCCTTAGCGTAGTGGAGGGGTTTGGGTTTTCTGTGATCCCAAGAGCAATGCCTTCTGGATTTTTTAACTTTGTCATGGTTATCCATGGCGATAAGGTCGAAGGTAAGAAACAAACCAAAAGTAATCTAAAAAATGTTGCAAAATGAATAGTTGGAATGACAATATTCATACTGCATCGGGAGTTCCACAGAATAAAAAGGTGCGCATTCGAGCTGTAAGTAAAAGATACCGTTTGAAAAATAAGCTACATTTTCTCCCATAAGCTGAACGTAACTGGAAAGCCATCAGCGCATTTTCTACGCTTTTGGGGAGGCGAGCGGGAGGAGCGCACAGCATTGGTCTGTGCTTGAGTCGGTCTCAAACATTGGGATCTTTGCATAGGCAACTGCAACGTGACTCCACTCAGTAAAAAAGAACAGGAATTGATTTGAGAGACAAAGCAGTATCATCTTGATGTTGATAGAGTTTTTTCTATCAAGTGCGTGGCTTTGATAATGTTAAGTTGAATGAAGGCCGGAAGTCTTTCTACTCAGGTGTAGATGTAACCATGACTGCTCAGGCAGGGGTAGGCATTTTTGTAAGCCCTCGCTTGGCCAACTGTGTCACTGATTGCATCCACTTGGAGAAAAGATTTGTATCCTTAAGCTTAGGCTACAAAATCCGTCACTGTGCATTTTGCAGGTGTTCTCACCAAACGCTGAAGCAGGGTACCAGCCTTTCTTAGGCGAAGTAGGTGTTACTTTGCAAAAAGTAACATCTACAGAATTAATTGTCTTACTGGATGATTTCAATGCATATGTGGGTACTGACGATAAATCATGAAAGGGTGTTATCGGAAGACAAGAGACTTTGTCAGTAATAGAAAGCCAAGGTATTTGCAACAGTTTTGTGTCAACAACGGAATGAGCATAATGAATACTTTTTTTCGGCACAAGAGGATTCACAAATACACTCGGTACAGAGATGCAATGGGACAGCGTTCTATCATTAATTTCTGTATTATTTCAGCGGACTTGATTTTTTCTGTGGTCGATGTTCGTGTTAAAAGAGGAGCTAAACTGTCTACAACCCTCACCTAATCGTCTGCATTCTAAGAAGCCTGAACCATTCGAGAACATGAAAACGATTTAGAGTATAAAGAGCAGACAGACTAAAGTGAGAATTTCTGGCCGACAAAAAGGTAAGATATACTTTTGCAAGCAAAGTTGCTTCCCTGTCTAGAAAACTTCCTGAATTTACTGGAGCGTTAAGACTGAGTGGGATTTATTTAAATGAGCATTTATTACCCCTGCAGCTGCTAGGTGTGGTTGCAAACGTGTGGTATGTCGAACGGGTAGTGAAAAACGAACTGCTTGGTGGAACCAAGAAATAAAAGAAGTTATTGGTGCAAGAAAAACTGCGTTTAGAGCTTGGTTAACAAACAAGTCATCTGAGCAGCTTCAATGGTACTCCGCTGCACGTAAGACTGCTACAACTATTGTCAAACAGTGCAAAAAAAGTTATGGGAAAACTTTGGACAAAAGTTGGATACAGAGTACAGTTCGACAAACAAAATGTTTTGGCAAACCGTACGCCGTTTCAGCGGCAAACGAACACAATAGCCATTTTCATCGAAAATGCTAATAGTGTTCTATTGAAGCATCAAAAGGGCATCCTAAATGTTGGAGAGAATACTTTTGTAAGATCTTAAATCCAGTAACAGTCTAACATTTCAAAACATTCGAGGAACAAATCGGTGAAGAAATTTGTCCAACCGAAGCAGAGGTGAGAACAGCAATCAAATTTTTAAAAGCTGGCAAGGCACCTGGTGAAAATGGTATTCGACCGGAAGTGTTAAAGGCCATGAAAAACTTTGGGGTTTGTTGGCTGGCTCGCGTGTTCCTGGTAGCTTGGAAAACTGGTGAGGTACCGAAGCAATGGCAAACCAATGTGTTGATACTTATTCACAAAAAAAGAGAGCAGCAAAAATGCACTAACTGCAGGGGAATTTTTTTATTAAGTCTTCCCGGAAAGGTCTATGCAAAATGATTTAAAAAAAGATGCCGTGAAATAGCCGAACCTTAACTTCAGAATGCACAATGCGGATTTGTCCTGGCAGATCCACCATGGACTAAATTTTTGCTCTTTTTCTTTTTCCTTTTCCCTTTTGCCCTCTTCCCCGCAAGTTTTTGAGAAATCGTGGCAATATTCCAAAGAGGTGTATACATGCTTCGTAGATCTTGAAAAAACATATGACCGTATTCCAAGAGACAAGTTGTGGGCAGTACTGTTGTGGGAGTATACCGTAAAAGGTCAGCAATTAGTTGCTATCAAATTGTTGTAAAAACAATCACTAGTCTGTGCTCGTGTCAATGAGATGAAAACAAAGTCTTTTATTGTCAGTGTTGGACTACAACACGGCTGTGTTTTTTTTCTTCTTATGTTCATTATATACATGGACAGGATCGACAGAAACAGTTCTTCCAGTAGTGGTCTCACTTTTGGGGAGTGTAATATTCGGCACCTGCTGTTTGCAGATCATTTTGCATTGTTAAGCTCAAACAAAAGTGATCTCCAATATGAATTTGATCGGTTTTCTCACGCATGCTAGAATGCTGGGATAAAAATTAGTACGGCTAAAACTGGTTTATGTGCATGTCAAGGGATCTTGTCCAGTGTTATTTTCAAACAGATGAAATAACTCTCCAGCAGACGGAGAAGTTTAAGTATCTTGGAATAACATTTTTGCGTGACATAGAAAGGACAACGAACTGGAAACATATATTTTTAATGCGCCAGCTTTATTGATAGATTGTGCAGAAACGAGAGCTGTGTACAAAAGCAAAGCTTTCTGTTTTCAGATAAATTTTTGTTCCTATCCCCACCTATGATCATGAGTGTTGGGTAATGAACGAAAGAATGCAATCTCGAGCACAGACGGCCAAATTGGGTTTCTTGCTGCTTGACAAGATTAAAAGAACTGACATTCGTCGCTCTCTCAACATCGAACCGTTACTACTCCGCATAGAACAATCGCAACTGCACTGGTAGGGCCATGTGACACAAATGTCCCACGAACGAACAGCAAAGCAACTGTTAGATGCTTTACCGAGTGACAAAAGGCCGAGAGGGCGAACCAGAACTTCCTGGCGGAATTATGTTGAAGACCTGGCCTGGTCGCATCTTGAAATTCCACAAGTGGAATTGCCGCTAGTGGCAGGAGATCGGGATGCTTGGAGATCCCAAATCGAGCTGCTGCCCCCGCAATCCCAAAAGAACCAACAGGCAAAGGGAAATATACTAAATTAATTCAATGTTTTTTCTAAATACAATGATGATGATGCAAAGATTTTACAAAGATTTTAAGCAATCAACGAATGTAGAATTGAGAAATAGTGTTGGTTGTATTAACCAATATAATTTAAGTTCAAGTTTAAATCATCACAGCTGTACAGGTTTCCAATCAACAATATGTTCAATATTTATGAAGAATCAGTTTTTGTAATTCCTGTACCATTTTTTTTATTTTACGTCAAGTGTTTTCTTAGCCTTAGTTACGCTTACTCTCTTAGCTAAATTTTATTGGTAAAATTCAATTTCATAAAAGTTTATTTTTCGGACCAATTTAATTCTTTTTTTCAATTTTATCTTTATTTATCCTCCTAACTAGGACAAAACCGTCGCAAGGTTATATTTGAGAAAACCGTCCAGTAAATACTACAACCTATTTACCGAAATTTTCTGCATTGCTGTCTAGTTTCATTTTTTGATTGTTTAGTTTTTTTTTACTATTTAGAGATAATAATGAGAATTTTGAGCTGCTGGCTGAAACCACGAAGAAGAAAAAAGGGCTGCAAATTTTTTTCCCAATGACATACAAGAAGTGATGAAAGCAGATTTTGAACCGCTATTGTGTCCTTTTGTGAACCAAGACAACGCTCCTAACTACTTGTTCAAGCTGCCAACAATATTGCAAATCAAATCACAGCAATGACTATTGATTTCATACTAATTACGTTTTGAAGGAAATGTTTTTCACAAGAGCAAGTTTAAAATTTAAAAAAATTTTTTTGTGAGAATGAAAGTTACCATTCAAGTTCAATCCAACTAATATGCTGCCAGCAGCTATTATAATCGCCATTCCATATGCCATTTCTCCAAACTTCTTCAAAAAGATGCTTTTCGTAGCTCCGAAAATCTAAAATATTTGTAGAAAGAGATGAAATTGATTAAAATTTAAATGTCTGCTACCATTAGCTGTATGTATTATAGTTGTTTATGGACTTGTATTTTTAATCAAATGAGCTCCATGAAACTTGCTAAAACTTGAATTTTACATAACTGGCTTTAAATACCATAAGTTTTTCATTTATAAATACTGTCATGTGTTTGAGCAACAATGACTTAGCCTTTACTGGTTATCAAAAACAAACCCTTATTTTTTGAGAGTGATTGCATAAATTCAATGAAGCATGAAAATTATTTTCTGATTGAAAAGAGTTTTTGGAATAAGGGTGCATTTTATGTGCGAAATACGTTATTTTTGTAGCTTTCTAAAATTTTGCGTCAATTGACGCACTCCGTCCTTCTAGGTAAGTGAAAATTGACGCCTTTCTAGTGTTAAAAGATTATACCGTTTTTATCAAGCCTGATGGTCTTAAGGGTTATCACCAAATTTCCGTCGCTAGCAAAGACCGTCATAAAACTGCTATCATCACGCCTATCCGTTTGTTTGAACACAAAATGATGCATTTTTGTTTTGGGAACAGCGGCAACACTTTTCAACGCTTTATCGATAAGGTCACACAAGGTTTAGACTTTCGTTCCTACGTATATAATATTCTTGTCGCCCCGCATTCGCTCAAAGAACATGAACTCCATCTTAACTTGTTAATGTCTTGTCCAGAAAATTTGCTTATGCTGATGACTTAGCATTTTAACTTGTTAATGTCTTGTCCAGAAAGTTTGCTTATGCTGATGACTTAGCATTGTTGCATTCTTCTGGAAACTGGAAGGACTTGGAGGGGACTTTAAGCCAAGACATGTCTACACTTTCAGCGTATCTCCAGACTTGGAGGTTGCAGCTCAGTCACACTAAGGCGGTGACGGCAGTCTTTCACTTAAATAACCGATAGGCCAAACGTGAGTTAAAGGTCTACAACAATGGTAGACTTTTACCGTTCTGTCCAAATCCTACTTATCTTGGGGTAAAACCGGACAGATCGCTCACGTTTCGTCACAATTTAGTGGCATTGCGCAAAAAAATATCCTCTCGCATCACACTGTTGAGGCGACTCGTGGGCTCGGGATGGGGTGCTGGTGCTAAAACACTACGCATAGCCACCTTATCTCTAGTCTACTCAGCAGCTGAGTATTGTGCGCCAGTCTGGTGTCGCAGTGCTCACACTCGCCTCAATGACAGTGTCTTAAACGACGCCTTGCGCATAGTTACTGGATGCCTGCGTCCCACTCCAACGGACCACCTACCTGTACTCTCAGGCATCCAGCCAGCTGAGCTTCGCCGAATGGGAGCGACACTCTCCTTGGCTCACCGTGGATCTCTGGACCCCGATCATATCTTGTATGGTCATTTAAGTGGGTCCTCTGATACTTGCCAAGTGAGAATAAGAACCAGACGCCCATTTGTGTCAGCTGCGCGGAATCTTTTGGACAACCTTGCCATACTTAGCATCCGCGTTTCTGAATGGACATATCACAAATGGAAAACGGAGTACTGTGAAAATGCTTCCAGGCTCCGTGCTTTTGTGCCCCGGACCGGTGGCAGGCCTGTTGGGAAGGGCTTACCCCGAGCAGCTTGGGTTAAGCTGAACCGCTTGCGGACTGATGTTGGGCGATTCCATTCGTCCATGTACAAATGGGGTCTCGCTCCTTCACCGGATTGCGAGTGTGGCGCCTCTGAGCAAACCGCAGACCATGTGCTAACAGCGTTCCCTATATATCGGGCACCACTTGAAGCACGAGATCTGACGGTTTTGGATGACGAAACTCGATGCTGGCTTAATAACACCACTGCCAGCATCTGATTCAGGCAGTGCAGCTTGCTGGGGTAGTAAAAGGATAAAACCTCGGCCCCAGTCCTGTTTGTGTCTGACCTGGAGTGGATGCCCTTCAAACGACGACGGCAACGACGACGAATGTCTTGCTTTCTTAAGTACGGCCTTACTTTGCAAAAAAGATAAATGTGCAATTATAGTGCCTAAAGTTACTTTTCTAGGTCATGTTATCAACAAAGACGGCGTTAAACTTATTTTCAACAAAATTGATGCAATTAACTCTTTTCCTAAACCCACACATCTGCGTGGTTTACTCCGTTTTCTTCGTATGATTAAGTACTATCCTCGTTTTATTCCAGATTGCGCAAAAACTTTACGGCCACTCAACAATATGCTATTGTCCAAAAAGGCAAGAAAGCTTAACTACTCTGGTATGAAAAAGCCGATATGATTTTTTTCAACATTAAAAATAAATTGATCTTATTATAAACTAAGTTCACAATTGTTTCATTTATAGATATAGCTTTGATTTTATGTTCAAAGCCATCACTTCAATATCTCATCTAAGCAGTTTAGCTGTACTAGTAGGAGTAGGATAAATTCTCGACATCAGTCTCATCTTTTTGAAAGTGGATACCCTTCCATGGGACGGAAAATGTCGCTTTAACTAATAGTCGAAATTGAGTTTAAAAAATTAAAATTAGAAATTGCTTTTTTGCTACAAGAACTGTGGTCACCTGGGATCACTTGCTGCGGCTGCTGGCATAATTCAGAAAATTGTTTATTTATCTCTGAGTTAAATTTTTATCATAGAAAGGTTTAGAAGAGCATAACAGCACAACATTATTTTTCATTTCTTAAGGCAATTCAAAGGCCAAAACTTAAACTTTTTAACTCAAAGTTTTTACTTTTCATAAACCTCAAAAAATCTTAAATAATTTTAAGAATGATATTGATTTATCCTCATTATTTACAAATCATAATAATCTTATAGAAATTTATAAACTGCACCAACCTTAGAAAATTTTTTAGTCTGACTGTTATAATCATAACGTTTAAATATGGTTGATAAAAACATAAGATACTGCAAAAATATTGTCGCATAGTCAAAATGAGTTTCCAATTTCCTGTTCAAGAATTTGAATTTAATTAATCAAAAAAGAAACGAATTTCAAGAAAACATAGAATTAAGGTAAAAAATTAAGAAACCGCTTACTTTAGTTGTTTTTGCAGAAGTTGTACTTGACTTAGAAGTGTGTGGTGTTAAAATCATTGACGAAAAAGCTGCTGATGAAGAAACAATCGATGAAAAGGTTGTTGCTAAAAATATATTTTAAAAATACTAATTAAATTTATTTGTTAAAATAATTTTGTAATTGTTAGAAATCACTTTTAATTTTACTTTCACAGATCGAAACTTAAAACATTGAACGATCACATATGCAGCCCATAGCATTTAAAAAAATCGTGATCAAATATTGAACAACTGATTAAAAATGAAAGAAAAAATGCTTTCAAATATTTTATAAATAAAGATTTCATAAATTTACAAAAGCCGTGTTCTTGCCGATTCTTCCAGAATATCTTATTTCTCAACCGTTTAAAGAAAACAATATAGATTCCCACTCTTGGATTACGATTGCTTTATTTTTTTCCACAGACTAATGGCGTGATATTGTTTGGTACTTGGCTGTAGTTAGAGAAGTGATTAGTTTCATGTGTGCGGGTTAGGCATTGAGGGGATTGTGACATATAAGTATTAAGGTTTACTCAGTAAACTGCGGCCGTACTCAGTTACTCAGTAAACAGTAGTATTTGATAGACACTTTAACAAAACTGTGCAACTTTTTTGTAGAAATCTAAAGAAGAGTGTGTTTTCAAGACAATTTAAGGTACGCATTTTGGTACTACGACTGTTGATCGAACGACAGTTAATGGAATGACACTTGATCGAAGCGACACTTAATCAAACAAAGCTTGAACGAAACAACTATTGATTGAAAGGACATTTGATCAAAACAACATTTGATTGAAACGACACTTATCGAAATGACAATTGATAAAAAAAGATTTACTTTTGTATGCGATTAAACAATATCTTTGTTACTGTAAATTAGATTCATAAAAACGCAGAGGTTATCAGGAAGAAGAGAGTTTGTTTTTATTTTTAATAACTTTTGTCAATTTCAAGTTTAGGTTTTTTAACAAGGTGGCTGGGCAAAGTATATTCAGGGGGCAACAAGTAGATCTCTTTTCATGGTTATGTTTTGATAGATCCCTTTGCTGCTATTTTTTTGCATGCCTTTTTACATTGTAGTCAGTAGCGTATTTAAGGGGGAGCATTGTGCCATGGCCCTTCTCTTGCAGATCCCATGCAGAAATCAGAGACTGATTCAAAGGGAATATCTAACTTTTTAGAGGTTACTATGTTTTTGGGAAGAAAAATTGACAAAACCGGGACAGATTTAAAGTTGTAAATTTTCTCTTTCGTCACTTGATCAAGTGTCGTTTCGATCAAATGTCGTTTCGATCAAATGTTGTTTCAATCAAGTGTCGTTTTGATCAAATGTCTTTTCGATCAAATGTCGTTTTGATCAAATGTCGTTTCGATCAAGTGTCGCTTCGTTCAAGTGTCGCTTTGATCAAGTGTCGTTCGATCAACTGTTGGGTCACGACGAATTTTAGTCTTTAGGGTGGTGAAATCAAAAACATTTTATCGACAGGGTTGCTCTGTGGACAACTAAACTAGTACTTTATATCACCAATTGAACATTTTTTTTCTATTGAACCCTTGATATTTTGTTGTGGTACACAAGTGTCACATGAATTTCAGTTGAAAAACCTTGGCCAAATGGAACATAGTCTCTGTCTGTCTGCGGAGAGAGGTTTTTTAAGGAATCAATTTGAATTTAGCCGGAATCAACTGTATTAAAAAAAACTTCATTCTCGCGACAAATTATTTCTTGAGGCAAAATAAATAAAAATAGACACAACTTTAAATCAGCGCAGTATTTGGGTTACCTACATCAACTGGTCCTTTTGAATTCCCAAGTAAAGTTTTTGGTCTAAACAAAACTGCCTATAGATTGGTTTTACTTTGACTCAACAATCTGAATATCTGTACGAAACGTCTTTTACTAGTATTATAAAATCTTCAATTTTTTCCAAGGCTAAAAATTTGTGTTTTTGAATTAAAATAACATTAAAAGACTCTGGTGTTAACGCTACGTATTTTATTGGACTACCATTTCCAATAAATTTTTAGAGTCCTGAAATTTCTGATCAAGCCACATAAAATTTGGTTATGGTTTTTGTAAAAAATAACAGAAATCAAAGATCTAACAAAAACTCAAACCAATAATAATTTGGGAAAAATAAAAATTGAATTATTTGGAGTTTGCAATTTGATTTATTTGATAACCAATACAGATATCTTTTTTAAACCGGCTCCTTTCAATTCAAAAAAATAATTCTATTTGCTATGTCAGGTTTACATCTAGAACAAATAGTGTGGCTGTCATAGACTCTCTTTGGATTTCTAACAAAACACGTGGCTTTTGATATCGCTTGAAAGGACACAGTGTAAAACGTTTTCTTCGTTCTGAGGTGAGACTTTTTAAAGTAGATGAATACTGTTGTTTCAAAAGCCATATTATATGATAAAAACTATTGTTTCAAAAGTGATATATAATTTTTTAAAATATAATTTCTATAAAATACAACAACAATGGTTAACTCTCTTTGTGACGTTTTACGGGGTCTACCAGTTTTTTTCATTTTATTATAAATTTCATGCTTTTTAAACTTTTATATAACGCGGTGGACTGAACTTTTGCCGCATTAAAGTCTTTTGGCTATCTGCTTTTGTAAGAGTGTTTCCATATGAAAAGCTACTATGTGAGCACGCTCAACAGCCAATAATGAAGGTTTCTTGCGCATTTTTCTCTGCTTTTAAAAAGATTAAGAATACTCTTCAACCAAACATTAATCTTCACTCTAACTGGTTGCAAATATATATATGAAATTTTTGAAAGATTTAAAATTTGACGGAGAGGCAATAATGTGCTTTTTTGATGAAATAATGTAATTTGGACGATTTAATTATGCATTAGTTCAAGCTTTGCCACAAACTGTCATTACGAATGGGGTGGTACTATACTTTTGCAAATGACTGTATAATTCCAAAAGAGAGTAAACTTTCGTTTATAATATTGCAGCTTAACAAGTTTCACTAGCTATATCAAGCGATATTTTTTCGGAACACTAAACAAAATAAAAATTCGTGAGAATCTTGCAGAACCTTAATAAAAATAAAGATCTTTACTGAAGCAAAAAATAGACTCACGTATGACGAAATAAACAATTAGCCGAGCAGGATAAATAGATGTTGATCTTTGTTCTTAAAAACCTGATTTAGTTTTAATGTAAAATTTTTTGCTGCATATTACTCCAATTGATTAAGGATAACCATTATTTCGTGTCGAAAAGTTAATTGCTTAGTATGAGTGCATCATGCTTGTACCATTGCCCGGGTTCTCTTTTTGGAACGCCACTGAACTTATAAAAATTAAAAAAACAAACGTAATTTTCCTCTTATTGATGTTTTTTTTAGGTATATGTTTTAAAATTTTTGCATTTTACATATATACTCGTAGGTAAACCTTTGCATATATATGGAGTAGGTCTATGGCTATTACTTTAAATCTATCTAAGCTACAATAAAAAAATAACCAATTGGTTTACGCAGTTTTTTTATTTTTTTATATAATTATATTTTAATTAATTAACACAGTAATTTTTGCTTATTGCCGGCGTCATAGTTTTTCATTTTCTTCGTGTGTCTATATCGGTTTAGTTTTTCGCGGGTTCAGATTTGTTGATAGCCGCGTGACTTTATTTTAGAATTAGTAGTGAAGTGATTTTTTGAAGGAAAAAACAAAAATTACTCGTAGACTGTGCATGGAACTTTAATTCTTCTGGTCGCAAATTCGAATGTTAACTTAGGAGCTGTTCCGTTGACAAAACAACAAACATTCAAAAAATACATGTCTTCTTTTCAGATTTATTAGTTAAAAGTGGTAACATAACTTAGTCTTCTACTTACTGATTGTGGTTTGCATCAAACAGATCTTTATCAAGAGGGAAAATTCCTACTTGGAAACTGGAGTCGGTTGGAAAACTTTTAGTGACATTTGTCACCCAATCTTTGACACCCTCGAATATGTTTTGGGGATTACCAGATGTATAATTAGATAAAGCCACAACAAAAATGATATCAGTTGTTTGATTTTCTGAGGAAAATCTATCAACTTTAGATAAAAAAAAGGAACATTTTTATACATTTACGTAACTACCTGTAATAGTTTTTATTAATTGATTTTGGTTTGACAAGTTTAGCCACCCGAACGTTTTTAAAAGTAACATTTTAAAATTTTACAAGTATTTCTAAAAACATAAAATTTGTCTTCTAATTTCAAAAAAAGCATTAAAAATAATTTAATTTTACTGACTAAAACTGAAAGTAAAAGACAAAAAATTGGGGTTTTCAGAAAATGTTTACTGACAAAAGTAACCCGTGATATATTTTAATTGCTTCAAGTTTAAAAAATTACCTTGTTGTTTGGTGTATTGTTGAATTGATTTGTCAGAATATTAAAAGAAAATTACAGCCAGGAAGAAGTATTTGGCGGTGAGCATTCTTAGTTTAAAAAATAAAATATTTGCAGATAACACCAAAAATAAAAAAACGTATTCGATATTTTTCCGGAGCTTTTAAATTCTTCTGGTTGAAAATTATTACTCTTCTGAAAATAGTGAAAGATGAAGAACAATCCGAAAATATAACTCATACACAATTAAATTACATCAATGGTTTTTGTCTTATATATCATTAATCACTCATTTAAAACAACAAACATTTACGGAAATTTTGTAAAATTGAAAATAAAATCTTTTTATAGTTTTTATATAAAATAATAAGAGCTAAATTCCAGTCTGATGCTTCTCATGTTTTAAGTGGCTTGGTTTTTAAGTAAAAACTTTTTAATCATTTTTTTGTACAAAAAGTGTCAAAAAATTCAAAAATACATCTACTGTTTGAAAAAATTTTAAACGTTTTATTAATCATGGTTGAAAAATATTTTTTTCCGCCCAGTGATAAAGCATTATTTAAATAATTTCAACTATAACTAAAAAATTATTTTAACTATCCTAAAAAATTCAACTGCTCCAACACCAGATTGCTTAACCAATACGTCATTATCGTAGTTTAATATTTTCCTGAAAAATAAAAGAAATTTTAAAAGTCAGAGCTATAGAAGTTTTACGAAAATTATTTGACGGCTTTATGGAACTTTATTAGATTTCCGGATCGCCGGGTTCGATCCGTTTTTCGTCTTCTTCCGGTTTTTGGAACCAAAATTTTTTTCAACTTCAATAAAAGAGCGTTTACTTTATGGTTAAAAGTTTTTTGGCATAACTTTGCATTGAAGATGGCTACACTATAACTTATTTTGACCTTTCTTTTGATACAAAAAATATAATGAAGACTTGAAAAGTAAATCATTTACAAAGAAGATTCAAGTTAGTCTACGTAGTTTTTGTTTGCTATTTTAAAGCAGTCGCTTTTAAAGTTATATAAGCTCCTCTTACGGTTTTGTCGACAATATAAAATAAATTAGAGCCACCACTAAGAAATTGAGGTTACTGATATTGAAGCAAAGCAATTACAAAATTTGGATAAAACATTGACTTTTTGTCGTATTTGCTTTAACAAACGCAAATCTAAAAATGACTACAGAAAAAGCTCTCTAGATGACATTGTAATAATAGTTACGTTGCTTTGTAGTAATGAATTGTCTCATTAGAGGCAATGCAAATAAGCTTATTGGATTTCAACATATGGTGTACATCTTGATTGACCGCTTTAAAAGTCTATATTACTTTGTTGGCAAACAACTTGAAGATAAATTTTAAAGATAAGTTATCTATATGAAATTTCAAAAAATTAACTTAATTACAAGAAAATTCTTCTTAACTAACAAATTAACATACAATTAATAGTATTTGGTGGCTAAAAATATCAATGTTTGGTTTTACCTGCTATTAAATAAATTTATGGTAATCGAGTTAAAGATAAAGTGACTGCTCAAGCTACGTCCAATGATGTTTCAACTAAGCTTTCTTGTGTTATATTCTTCAAAACTAGGATTTTAAGTGTTCTAAAAGTGGTAAACTGTAGATTTCCTGAACCGAGAATTGAATTGAGACTTACTTCTTTGAAATCAGAAATAAAAATCTCAGCACCAACAACAAGGACTGCTTTGTCACGCTAAATATGCAAATATGCTGATCTTTCTGTACCGGGAATCAAACTGAGACTTACTTTTTGAAATCAGAAATAATAACTTTAACACCAATGAAAAGGTCCGCTTTACTACAAAAAAAATATTTTATAAATAAAACTAAAATTTAAACAAATATATTATGATTTTGTGGAAAGTAAAAGTTTAAAAATGAAAGAAAAGCTAACAAAATATTTTTCAGAGTTAAATCTAAATTAAGTCTATCTTACTTTTTGTGTAACTATTTTTCTTGCGACCTTATATTGCTTACAATCAATAATAAACTTAGATTGCAGACGATTAAATATTTCTGTAGCAATTTTTTCAAAACACTTAAATGATATAACGCATTTATTTCCTGCTTTAGTTACCTGAAGCATAATTTTTTCGGCTTGAGTTGCGGATAACTTTTGGAAGTACAGGTTCTCAAATTTAATTCGCAAATCTTATTAGAAAAGGTCTTTCTAGCAATATCCAAGTTGTAAATCTACAATGCTTTACCACTTTGGAGTTAATACAGGAGATTGTGAGTGGTATTTTGGACCTGAACCTTCATTTCAAAAAGAATCCTTTTTATTTGATTGGCACAGGCAAAAATACAAATGTCATTTTGGATTTGGAGTCAAAAAAAAATTTAAATGTTTACATTTAAGTATATACTGTATACTAAAAATATAATTGAATACAGCGGCATTTGTTTAATTTGTTACCTTTAAAACATTAGAAATAATGGTAAATCATGCGAAAGAATACTTTCTGCAACGACTCTCAGATTTTTGTTTTTTTGTTGTATCATGCTTGTTTTTTTTATCTTTGCGTAAGTTTGTACGAATAGGTCGTTGGACATTAAGGCCCTTTGCTATTTTGAGACGTCTAAATGTTTGTTGGATTAAACTTTCGTGCAATTTGGTATTCTATTTGAAGCCATGAAATTACACACTTCGGTTTTTTGATCTTGATTTTTTAGTTACTTTTCTATGACAATAATACTAAAATAAATCATTAAAAATACAACTTTACTTTGATCCGTTAAATGACAAAGACTTTTTTACTCTTAAATTCAATGTCACTATTCAGTCGTGACTCTTGCGATTGAAACGTAATAAGCTGAGCGGAAAAATTTTCTATTGCTTTCCAGTAGGTTGTTGCCGAGTGTCTCACATTTTGTTATTTCTCTAGCTAAAGTAAGACATGTAAGTTCTTATAAAATTATTAATCTGATAGCGTCCTTTTGCTTGTTTATTTGAGGTTCCATCTTTGTTGAACCAAACACTATAACTGTATAAATTAGTCCGGACTGCTGTAAACAACATTTAAAGCAGTGAGTCTTAAAAAACAATCTGATTAAAAAAGTGTAATTAATTGTGTATTTTAAAGCTTTTTATTTATTTCAAATTACAAGAAAGTGTCAATTTTTTTGTTTATGTTGCTCGAACAGATGCATCTATAAGAACTTTTTTTATTGTTTTTGCTTACTTCATTACTCACTTCCAGCAAGAACAAATAATCAAACAATAAGATTACACGTGCAGGAAGAGAAGTAATTTATAAAAACAAAGCTTTGGATTTAAAGTCAGCGAAATAGAATTACGTAATAATGAAGATTTATCGGAAAGTTATTCCAAACATTAAAAAAATTTTTTAAATCAAATAAATACCATCATCAGCCGATCAAAAACAGTAGTTTTAAAAAATTTCTGAATAAAGCACAAAAAACACAAAACTAACTGCTTTAAGTTACAGTTAATTGAATTTATCTAAGATTGATACCCCACATACCTAGGCTAGATTGAGTTAAATTATTTAATATTCATTTTCATAGGTATGTATATGTAAAATGCATTTTAGGTGTTTTGATAAAATAGAAATATTTCAAGTGTTTTAAAAGTTACTATAAGTAAAAAGCAAAAAGCTTTTAGTAGACTATACATTGATAAAAAATTAAACATCTCATTTTATTTAAAATGTCCATATCTCAAGTTTGATAAAACTATTAAGAACTCCTTTTTAACTTGTGCTATAACATTTTTTGCCAAACTGAATGGACGAAGTATTATACAGTTTAAATTTATAGTAAATTGCAAGACGGAATCATTAGTCGGAGAAACATTTATACAACCAGTTGTTTTATATAACAAAAAGTTTATATCTAAATATTACACGTTTTCATAACTTAATCTTTACATTTTTTCAAATCTTTGACGCAACCTGAATTTGATTTAAATTCAGACCAGGATCGCTAAAACCAATTTTTTGCAATGACCTATTTAAAATTGAACCCAAGTGACGATGTTCCGTCTTGTGCAATTAACCATGAAGTGGATGGTTCAAACATAATAATACTTTTTTTTCCATCTACAAATATAGCTTTCATTTATAAGTGATAAAACTCTTAAATTGCGTCGGTTTGTTTCTTTTTAACATTCAATTTTAACTGCATAAATTATTTTACCGCTTTCACGTTCTAATATTTTTTAATTAAACTTCAGTCGGTTTTATAGTGACATCAATCTGTTGTAATTGCTTGTGAAGATTACTTCCTTTTTTTGAGATAATTTGTACATATTCAACGGCATGGAAGCGTATTGTTCTACAACACATTTAGTAACGCTTTTTTGCAATCTGTTATGCTTTGTAAAATAATATAGTTTAATAAAGTCCTTTGATTAATAATTTTTTAATTTCTAATTTTAATTTTTATCTCTATATTTATCCTCCTGACCCGCAAGAAAGCGCCGGAGGCGCTATTCGTATGGCAAGCAATTACCCCGACTTGCTTCCAGAGATGCCAAGATATTGTTGTCTGATTAAAATTTTAATAGAGATATGACTTTAATTTAGAACTGCTTGCCAAGGCCACCAAGCAGGGTAAAGTGCCTTAAAGTGTTTTTCCCAAGGACACAACAGAATGGCGCGGGTAGGTTTTGAACCGAGACCGTGTCGATCACCATCCCGGCGCTTTAACCAACTAAAATTAGTAAAAATATTTGACGCTGAAGAAAGTCATTAAAACATCAAGAAGAATCTTAATAATATTTTGATAATTATATTTTAGCGTATTAACGTTTTAAATCACATCACTGTTTTAAAAGCATTACTACGCTATTTGCTGCCCGAATTATAATAGATTGGTAAATAGCACAGGAAAGCATACATTCTGAAGCAACTTGAGGGTTTAATTGTTTTGACAAACGTTTTTTCCTATCAAGTTTATTTAAAGCAAAGCAATTTTTACGAACATATTTTTATTTATTACACGCTTTTCATAATTTAAACCAAGGGTGTCTAAACTACAGCCCACGCTGTCCGCGCTGTCTTTTTTCTTGGCCAGCGGCTAATCATAAAAATGGAATGTCATATGGCCCGTTAACCTTTGCCAAATAAAACTTTGCAAAAATAACAGAATTTTTATAGCGATTTAAATTTTAAGAAGTTCATGAAACAAAACATGTCAAATTGCCAATTTAGCATTTAAATGCGAGAAAAATCGTTTTAAGTCTACACATACGCACAAAGAGTTCCAGTGAATGCGCGTGCATAACGCACACTTAATCGCATCTTGAATTTTTCTTTGAGCAATTATTACATTTGTTCTTTCCTCTCTTAGTTCTCATTGTTTTCAGTTACTTGTGGCGTCATAAATAGTAACTAAAAAATAATTTTGCTACTACCGTTTTGAGTTAAACCATGGACTCCTAAATAATAGAACCTGGACTGGAAACGAGAAATTACGAGTGGATAAAAGTAGGCCATTGCAGTAAAGCTGTCTTTTTAGAAAAAAAAGATTGATGCTTTTTTTAAAAGCATAAATTGATGAGATTAAGCTTTACTTGATTGATATTTGCAGAGGATACGTTTCGGTCGGCCCACAGCCTAGTTAAACCGAAAATATTCTTTTTTAGTCGACTTGAATTTAGTGCGAATGATATTCTATGATAAACATCATCTTAGCTAGCGACTATTTTTCTGATATGGTATAAGTATGATTTAAAAAGCTACAATCAAACTAAAATACTATATTCAAAAACAAACAGTAGAATAACACCAACTTCTAAATAGAATAACAAAAATATGTAATAAACAATTAGATAAAAATATATATGAAAAAATAAAATGCATACAAAAGTAAAGTAAAAACTGTTATCGAACGCATAAACTTTGGGACGAGCTTGGTCTTGGGAGAAGCTTGTGGAAAGTTTGTAGGTAACTAAGATCAATCATAAAATACGTTTGATATGTACACAACTACTACAAAATGAAAAAAAGCAAAACAGAAGAATGAAAAAACTACGTAACAATATTTTAAAAGTAACTGGACTGCAATTTACAGTTCATTTGAAAAGTTTTAAGGTAGTTTATATAACCGTAGTTTTAACAAAAATATACTTCAGGGTGTTAAAATATACTTAAATTTCGGCAAATGTTAGAAGCTTGACCAAATTTAAATGGTTTATGAAAAACAGTAACATTACTAAATGTTTAAATGCGGACAATTTCAAAAGAAATACTATTTTTACGCATACCTAGACGTTATCTAAAAAAAACTAGTAAGAATATTTGCAAAAATCAACAATTTTAAGTGGGGGTATTTACAGTTTAATTACTACTAAGTTTTCTTATTTTGGCACTAGTACCTCTACGCCCCTTTTCCGTTATTTGGCGAATTAAATTTTTGCAAATGCAATTGTATAAACGTATTGACAGTCCTTCTACAATATTGTTCCCGTTGCTACACAATGCCGGAAGCGACCGAAAAGCAACATTATCATTAAAATAAGATATGTTTATAATTTCTTTAAAAACTTCTTGCTGATTTTCGGCACTTAAAAATGACTTTTCAAGTCACTATTGCAAAGTTCAGCAAAAACCTTCCAAAAAAGACAATCAATTTCATATAACTCGGTTGTTGGTTTTTAAAGACCCCCTCCATTTATGTCATCAAAAAATTTTCTTGCATACTCACGCATAGTTGTTATTGAAGGAGGAACAAATTCAGCTATGATTGCAATAGTAGCAGTTTTGCATTCAATGCATCTTGTTGATTTAACCAGTGATTTGCAGCAGTATCCGGTAACATAAAATATAACAGCTGCATCATTTTCTGTCAGCAATATATTAAACAATAGCTCAGCTTGCAAGGCTTCTGCTGTGGCCATTAATTTATTGTTACTAGTACATTTTGTTTTGACTATGATCTCTATCTCAGCAATAGATATTTGCGAATATTTCAACAACGAAATTGAGCGGATTTTCCTGTCACTTTCTTGAAGTTGTCTCATAGAAATATACTAATTTGCTCCACTGAGTTGACGAATCCGGCTTAATCTTCGTTCCATCATATCGGATTGAATTTTTCCCAACACCACATAATTGAAGCCACAGTTTTCCAACAAGTATTTTGACATCTGCGCTATTGCTTCACATGTTTGATGCAAAGCACGGGAAGTGTGTTCAATTAATCCAGGTTGCTGAATAGAAAAAAAAAGATATTAAAAAAATACCCACATAAACATAACAATGAAAATATTGTATCAAAGAAAATCACAGAAAGATCATTAAGTAATACAAAGATTTTGCAAACAGCCAGTCGGATGTGAATACAATAAATTGCAAGCAGCTGATCTAATAATTTTGTTTCAATTAAAAAACTTACATTATGACACTCCTCTCAAAAATTAACATATCAGATATAGGTATAAAATCTTTTTTTTATTTTTAAACAAAAAAAGTCTGCAAAACATACTTACATTTGAATTTTTCCAAAAACTAACATAATGGCCAAAGTCCGTCAAAAATTTGAACTTCCAATGAGCAGTGGATCGAACTGGGTAAAGAGAAATATCCCGTTTATGCTTTCCAATTTCTGTTGTTGAAGCATTTAAAATATTCCATAGCTTCAAAAACAAATTAATAGCAGAAGCAGTTTCATGAAATCAATATTCCTTTAATCCAATCACAGTACACTCATGAAACAGAGCCAGAGCAAGTTTTACATTAACTTTTTCTATACTATTGGGTTTTAAAACTGTTTTAGTTAGACGATGGGCAATCCTTAAAGGTTTTTGGCATTCAAGATTGTAAATTTTCTCTATATCTGCGAAACTGGCTGTAAGTGGACCATCAAGTATGGGAGTCATACAAGGCATTTCAAACACTCTTCTATTCACTAAGTTATTATATATATTCTTTATTATGTGAGTAGGGTGAAATATTAAAAAGATTTTTCCATCTGTATACTTGTTTGGAATGGATGCTTTCCATGCACCATTACAAAAAAAATCTTTGAAAAACTTTTTATTTGCAGAAGCATTGTCAACACAGATTCCAATAACATTAAATCCAATTTCATAAACAAGTAGCATAACTTTATCAAACAAGCTTTTTGTGTTTCAACTTTTAAATTTTTGATTGGGTGAATTCCTATCTTGATAGCCACTAGATAAAGACTTAATCATGAAACACAAAACTGTAGCAGCTACAGCACAACTTTCAGTCAAGCCAAAAACCTGTCCTCTATTGATGCAACACGTTTTGAAAGATATATTTCATCAATCATTAAAAGAACATTTCTGTCAAAAAGTTTAACATTGAAAATCTTATATTAAGATAATCAGAATTATTAAGTCCAGTTATTTGGTCTAGAGTTATTGTTATTCTTCTCAACTTTTTCACTGAAGGTAATACAATAATTTGCTCTTGACATAGCCTTTCATATGCTTTAGAACTGGTTGCATGCATTATGTAGGACATTACCAACATTTCTACTAAATAGCGACGTTGTTTTTTAGTAATAAAAAGTAATTTCAATTGTTCTAATATAAAATTTAATGGTTTTTTTAATAGTCATCCTTGCACAATTCAACATATTTTTCTATTAGATTTAATAATTTTACTTTAATTATTTCCATTAATGTTGTGATGTCTTGGTCTAAATTTTTTGCAAAAGCTGGATTGGTCTAGATTTTTTACTTGAGAAAATAGTGTTACTTTTTCAGAAGACAAAATGTGATGGTAACAAGAAGCAGGAATGAGTTTTTTTCATGATACATTTGCACATGCAGATCTTTATCAATGTTTATGGAAAACAAAATTGAGAATGGTTGTTCAATAGACAAATATATTAAAGTAATTCCTGCTTCTGATTTATATAAAACAAATTGTGGAGACAAGACTGTGCATGAAAGTTTTTCTAACAAATTATTAAAATTTTCTAAATTGTCAGACTCCAAAAAGTTTTCACACTGTTTTTGCAGTATTGCTGATTTATTATCATGCCTAGTTTTTGAAAGAGCATTACTGCTTCTTAAAGGTATATTTTTATTTGTATAATACAAAAGAATATTTTTAAAAATTGAAGGAAGAGCATTAGGTTTTAGTTTTTTATAACATAAGTGCTCACTATCTCTTTTTCTTTTGCGTTTTTGGTTTGAATCATGAGAAACTTCAATAAAATCATTTGGTTTAAAATGGAGTGAGCACAACTTTGAGTATTTTGAGGGTTTAAAATTTTTTCTAGGTATGTTTTTTAATCAATTACATAGAAGTTCTTCATCTTTTAAAGGGAATGAATGATACGTAATATTTAAATTTTTTTCTTCTGAAGAGTATCCAGATTTGCAATTGATGGCAGCACATTTATAAACTATTTTTAAAATAAATATTTTTCTATGCAGAAAAAAAGGTAATTAAAAGGCTAAGAAAATGTCTTATCCTTAAATTTAAATAAGATAATCAAAAAATAATAAAGTATAAATATACTTTTAAAATAAGATAATTAAAAATAATAAAGTATAAAAACACTAAATTTTAAAATGCAATTCTGTGCTTCAATAATAAATGTACTAATTGTATTAAATTCAATAATTCATTCAGTAGTAACATTCAATTGAAATAACAGATAGATAAGAATTAATTGTTGTTGCATATAAATTAAAAAATAAAAAATGTATTACTTCTATTATTGTTTTTACTAATGTCACAAAAATAATAGTGAATAAATTATAATGTCATTGTTAAATTAAACAATTGTTGAATTAAACAAGGTTGATTCTGTGAAAAAATATACAGCAAATAGAAAATAGCTGTTAATTTCTAAGTTGCCTACATTATTAACTGATAAAAAATTTTACCTGAATATCAGGAGTAGAATAAAAATTTTGCTGGTATTTGTAAATAATGTGTGCAATATTTGTGACTCTTAGATATTTCCTTAGCCAGTGTCAGACCTTCCTGTCATTGATTTCTAGCCAATCACCTTTTTTGATTATCTGGTTCTGTCCGAGGAAGAGGTAAATTATTATTGTTTTACTTTGCTGAGTCTTAGCATAGCTTACTTAACCAAGCTTTTTATCAGTTATGTTTGCTTTTTGTAAGTAATAGATTTATCCTGGGACCAAAAATATTTGTACAGAATGTGGATTGCGACTATAGTAGGGAGAGTAAATGATGATCTTCCATCAAACCTGGTCTTCCCTGCGTGTCTAGGTGGAACACTCTCTGGAGCAGAGTATTGAGGGTATACGTTGCCACTAATCAACCAAGTAACCAACTTTAGAGGATCGCTAACATGGTGGTGAAATTCTCTGTGCCATTGTGGTTCCAGATCAACAGAAATTTGTACATGACAGATGCTCCGTACAACACTTTTGTATGCTTGCAGTTGCTGAAACATCAGAACAACACGGAGATAAACATTGTGAGAGATGTGGTTCAAAGAAATGCCTTTTTTTTTGCTCATTCAGACCAACTCCTGCTTGCCATGTGTACAGATAGAGATGAAGCAGTCAGAAGAGAAGCTGTCAATAAAATCAGGAAGCTAGGGGATCAATACATACCGAATACTGAAGATGAAGCATTTCCGGAAGTTGAAGAAGATGATGAAAGGCTCCACATTGATAAAGATTTTCTTATACGAATAGATGATGAAGCAGAGGAGGATACAGAAACGATAGAAAAGACACATGACATGTCTTCCAAGAACATCAGAAAAATAATCCTTCCAAAGTTGAAGTTTCACGCAACAAATTACCATCATATGATTGACTGGGACACTGAACTGAAAACCGAGCCTCCATTTTCGACATCCCTCAGTAATGATAAAATTTTAGGTGTCTTTAAAAAATCGCGGAGTGTTCCGAAGTGGCCAAACCACACTCAGTCAGTTGAGAGAGAAACCCGGGTCGTGACTGAAGCTTGCAGAGAGGTGGCAGGCTACAAGGCAAGAGATGGTTACATCAGGCAGCGGCTTAGCAGCAGACGAATTATCCCTACATTTTGAACCAAGAAGCATTTTAGCTTTAATTATTAACTGAGAAACAATAACAATTATTCATGCTAAAACATCTCAGTGTTTAAATAAAATTGTTTCTCATACTTAAAAGTTGGTTAGTGTTTACATTTATCAACGCTTTGTACTAGAATAGGTGTTGTATATATAGGCAAAATTAGCCGAAAATTGACATGAAAAGTCGGTGAGGAAGATAAGCTCATTTTAACAAAAATTTTGGCCTAGACGTTTATCTTGCCCATAACAACAAGGCACTAAATGACCATAGTAAAATTCAAAAATTTGTATTTTTTTATTGCGCCCAAATGTACTTCGTCTCGCAACCACCAGAATGATTTCTTACTCGTCGGCCATCAATCATGCCAAAATGCAGCATCACTGCTCCCACTGAATCAATGCTGCTTACAAGCATTTATTGTCGTTTGCGTAATTAAAATAAATAAATATAGAAGAAAAATCATGCTAAAAGTTGTGTTTTTACATTCAGTCAGAAAGCGCAGTCCACAAATAATAATATACTAATATTGCTACATGAGAGAGGAGTATTCTGTGCTTTCTTTTAGCGACTGGCCCGCGTTTTGGTTTATTCTTCTAAATATGGGCCTCGGTAAAAAAAGTTTGGACACCCCTGACATCAAAAAGATCTGACAACCTTTTTGGAATCAGTGCCCAAAATTATTCCTAGAATGCTCTTAAAACCCAATCCCACCAAATTTATTTAAAATTGTTGAGCTGTGTTATTATGCCAACCACACAAAAGTGCCTGGTTCATAGTTAATAATTGGATTGCTACCCACTTGATATTTAGCATAAACAAACAAAGTTTTAATGAAGTTGTGATTGTAGGCGTTGTTTGCAAATGCTGTTAGCAATACTACAAAATAAAAAAAAGCTAAAGTTTTGACAATATCAATTGAAAATTAAATTTTTATTGTTGTAATTTATTTATTGTTTTAAAAATTTTTGAAATAGCAGTCTTGAGTACAGCAGCGTATTTAGGGGGCATTTTGCCATACCCCTTTGTAGATCACCAATACAAGAAATCAAAGACAGTGTTAGTTCCGGTACGGAAAATGATTCAAACTTGAACGAAGAATACTAGTTTATTCCAAACTTTACTCAATTAAATTAATTACACCAAATTAGGTTAAAACAAATTTGTTCCGTTTCGAATTTCTGCCTATAGGCTATTTAAATTTCCAAGAGGATATGAGAAAGCGGCCAGCAGGCTTTACTAGTAACCGTCTTCCACGAAGGTCAAACCAAAAAGGGCAGAGGTACCTCATGCTAACTGTTGCAATAAGAGATCGCCAAAGGGCGGGCAACAGCAGCGCGCACAATCATCAGGCGCCATGTGCGAACTTTAATTAGCGCGCGATTACGGAGCTGGTTCGCGTCTTGGCGACGCTACAGACAGATTTAAAGTGTAGACCTTTTTTTAGAAATCACTATTTTTTGGGACGAAAAACCTTTCAACGAGCTTTCAATCTATATTTTTCACAGACATAGCAATGTCTATTGGCAATTGTTAGAAATTCTTTCTCTCCCCCATTTTGAAAAAAATAACAAAGAAATAGTAGTTTATTAAAAGCAAAAACATGTTGAAGACTGTTTTTTCTGATACATCAGTTTTAGCATGTAGCCAACTGGAACTAAAAATTACTATAGAATTTGTATTTAATAAAGCACACAAGAAGTACTAACACTCCTTGGCGTCTAACTTATCAAGTGCAGAGATGGAATTTTTAGGTTTTTAGGCTTTGCAATGGCCAATATACTAGTAATTACAGTTTTACAATTGGGTATCTCAATTTTCACCTACTATGTTCATAACTCAAAAACTGGACCAGAGGGAAAAAGTGGTTGTAATTTTGGATTCATCACCCCTAAAATCATTCTTAACTTATTAGCTACAAACATTTTTTTGTAAAATATTTTTTTTTATATATTGTAGAAAAATCTTATTAACTCCTTGATAATTGCTTTAGATATCAGAGGGTTCAGTGGACCGAAACCATTAATTTAAAGCTTCATTCACACAATCAAATTTTGTAAATGTTTTTTGTTTTTTAATTTTCGTTATTGTTTTGTTATAGATTTAACATTTTTTTAATAGCTTCTAATCTGAAATTCTTAAGGTGTTTGGGTACAGGAAGTTAAATGTCTCTATTGCAAGTCAAAAAACTAAGTATAGAAATAAAACTAGTTTAAAATAATTCAATCTGTCTTTTTTTATCCGTTGTCTTATTGAATTACTTGCTTCTTTGTTGTAAACGTTTATGAGATAAAAATTTTAAAAAGATAAATAAAATTAAATGAATTTCAATTGAAAGGACCAAAAACTTTCAAAAACCTTTAATCAGTTTTTATGTTTTGGACAAAGACGACATTTAGAAGTTTTACAAATAAAGGTGCCTTAGTTAAATGGAGTCAAAAAAGCAAAGTAAGTATAAGTTAGAAGTTTAGAGAATAAAAATATGACGTAAAAGGGAGATTACAAAAAAAAATTTGTAAAAAAGTAATCTTTGTTTGGAAAATGTTACAGATTTCGACAATTTTGTTAATTGGTTTAAGATTTTACTTGTATTAAGATTCATTTTTATTTTATGAACTTTTTCTTAGAGAATTTTAATATAATTGTTTTGGAGTTAGGTGCTTAGTTTTTATCAATAATGTTAATAAAATTTTCAAAAGCATTTTTAAAGTCGTGCTTATTGTACAGACAAGTTCAGTAAAAATTCAAAAACTTTTTATTTTATTGGTTTTAAGTTTGTTTCAATATCTTGTAAAAACTTATTTTTAACCTTGACGTTTTCATAGTAAAAACAGCTTTAAAACAACTTAAGCTTGCACATTCTTACCTCCCTCTTTTTGGTAATAAGCAGTTCTTTTTTTCGGTCAATTCGAATTATAAATTTGCCTTTAGGTATACTACTTTTTTTAAATTTATATTTGTGTAGTATTAGTTATAAGTCCACACTAAAAATATTTTGTAAATAATTTACTTATAAATGCGTTGATAAGCTTATAATGTACAAATAAATTATACTGACTTAATAAAGAAAATTTGAGCAACTAAAAATAAATATTAATAAATCTGGTCAAAATTAAGTTTTAATGTACTGAAATAAAACAAAGCATATAGACAAATAGGCTCACTAGTTTCAATCAAATTGATAAACAGAAAAAATTTATAAATTTTTTTAATGTGATGGTAAAGTAAGCAAAATTTTCAGACAAAAAAAGGTTGACTGATTTAAGAGGTGAAAAGCAAAAGATGAATTCGCTGTTTTGTTTTACAAGACCTCTTAATGGTAAAACAAATATTTCATCATTCAACATTACCTAATTACCTCAAGTAATACAGGGTGTTTAATAATTACCGTTACGTTTCTTACAAAAATTTACTAATATCAATTTGAAGCTTCATTCTTGATGAAAAATGATTGGTTACAAATATAATTATAAATTTCCGATATAAAATTTAATTAACTTTGATATCGTTAAAAATATGATTGATAGGATTGCGATTGCAAAATTGCAAGAAACTAGCAAGTCTTTAAATATTCTGAGGTTCATTTCCAAGGAAAAATGGCCTTCTTCATTGCTGAATCTCAATTCCTTAGGCTACAATATCTGATCAATTTTAAAGAAAAACGTTTGAGCAAAATTACACGTAGGCGTGGTAACCTTACCTAATGCAGAAACTTTGCAAAAAATTGAATTCAGAATGGGAAAAAATTCCACAAAAAGCCTCGTGAATCATGCATTTAATTTTCTAAGCATCTTTAATAAAATTCAAATCAAGGATATTTTACATTAGTATGGACTTTTTCCATTTTTTAGTACTTATTCTTGCTTTTTTATTTTTTATGATCAGTATATGATTTTTATTTCATAGATGTGGTGTGAAATCTGGGTAACATTACTTATTGAAATTTCTGTATTTTAAGATGCTTAGCGGTTTATCCTACTTATTTTTAATAGCAGCAAACAATTAGGCAAAAAAATGATTTAATAATAATATATAGCTTACGGACTTTATTTAATTTTCAAGAAAACACAACTATAACCCACTAGGTATCTATTTATTACACAGCTCAACACACAACTTTTTGCCAAAGATATTTTAGCAATTTTAGGATGTATTTGGTGCGCTGAATCCAAAACTGGCGTTAGTTTTGCTGAATTGGCTCTAGTTTTTGAGATAATTATATTTTTGTAATTTACGTCACAGCTAGAACTGTAAATACAACAATGTTAGTAGTTGAAGCTTATACTGTGCTTGGAAACTCATCTCACTTTGTTTTATGTTTGATGTTTTGCAATGTTAAGTATCTATTGCAAATACTCAAAGTATGAAGCATTATTTCACCAAAATATTTGAGCATTATTGCTCTCTTTTGCCAAAAAGTAGCAGATTTTTGTTTGAAAATATTCAAAAGTTGATATTAATGCGTAAAGTTTTAATAACCAAATTCGTTAAACTTTATCAAATGTACATAGCAACTAAACATAACAATAAACGCAAAGCACAAAACTACGAAGTTTTAAAATACATATCCTTAAATGCAATAAAGTGTGCTCTAGAGTTGAAAAGCATTGCAAGGTAACAAATCAATCAATAGAAGCAAACCGTCTTTTGTAAGATTTTCTTATGAGAAAGGCAAATGGACGATGGCGCTGAAGATTCCAACAGTAATCGGCCATCATATGGGTATCTTACCTTCCGTGGTATCTTTTTTCCATAACCTTAATGACCCGATGGAATCTTTCCCCTTGCTCTTCGCTTAAGTCCCCAAGATTTTCTGGAAATCTATCCCGATGGCAAAATAAATAATAAACTTTGATGCTTATTTTCACTCCTAAATTTTTGAAATTAAAAAGCATATTCTCGATCAATTCTTTATTGTTGTCTGCCTTGGTGTTGCCCACCACCAAACACCCCTGCTTTAATTTTTTTGTTACTTATTCCTGGAAAAAAAATGCATATGTAATTAAAACAACAACCATCAACTAGAAGTGCCTTCACAAACTGTTTCATTAACCCCAGTTTGATGTGGAGTGGAGGAATAATAATTTTGTCTCTAGGGACAAGAGGCTCATTGATGATATTGGTTTCATTAACTGTCATATCAATCCTCGGAGGCCACTCCTTCTCCCAGTGGACATCGCGAGCACGGCTGTTCCACAAACACATAAAACAAGGATATTTGGTGTATACTCTGTTGACCAAGTAGAAAATTTATCATTTTGAGATTAACGCATATTAATCACTGGTGCTCATGATGCTTAAGTTTTTCCGATACTCTTTTAATATTGTTATATTCTTCTTAGAGTTTTGTTGAGTGGCCAATCGGAACCGAGGCGTACTGGTTTCCGTTATGTAACAAAACGCATTTTAAACTTCGCTTAGAACTGTCGATAAACAGTCTCCAGTCTTGATATCTGTATTCCGGTACTCCCATATTCAGAAGAAGGCCTTCAACATCTTTACAGTATACAAGCCCGTCTTCCAGACAGAAATAAGGCAAAAGCTCCTTTTCTCTAGTGTGGTAAAATGTTACTTTCGTTCCTGCACTAAGGTTATTTTTGTCTTTAAGCCTCGATGCCGATATTTCTGAAGCATTTTTGAATAGATTAAGATCCCTTATAAGATCACTGAGCTCTTCTTGACTAAATTGGTATAGTAGAACTTCCTTCATAAAGACTACCACCACTATCAGGAGCTTTCCAAACTTTCACGACATCATTCCAGTTGGTTGATATATCTGGTAAGTGACTAGATTGTGGCAGACTTTTTCTTGTGTTGATTAAATTTTTAAAAATCTATCATACAAAAGTAACAGTAATCAAAGTAATTTTTGGGTTCTCGCTATATCATTGGCACACCAAACCTAAAGCTCTTTGTCTTCCTATTTGCCCACATTCGTAGATGTTCAATGCATGTCTTGCAAACAACGTGTGGTTCCCTTGTCTTGGTCGTCAAGCTTAACTCCAAAGTAAGCAAGGTACGCCTTATATACAAAATCGGTAATAGATTTATGACTTTTTAGAATGTATTCTGCACAAATGTAAGAGAACTTGTTAGGGTCATTACAGCAGCTTCTTCTTGAGCAACTCATAGCTTTCAATGCAATATGTAATGTGAATAAACTACAAATACGCAAACGCACTTACGTCAAGTAAATTCATTTTTTACGGTTTATTACTTATTGCAGTTGTTACTGGGATTTTGGCCTTTGGGCAATAGTTAAATGATGCGTCAATGAATTAAAATGAATGTATTAATAATTGGAACAGAACAAAAACGATACAAAAATAAAGACAGGTAATTATATGACGATTGAAGATTGTTAAATTAAAGATTTCGGTGGAACGATATTTAACTGATTTGGACTCTCGCCTGCCCCAAACACAAGAAAACAATACACAGATTCAAACAGTATCAATTTCAAACAGTATTCTATATTTTAGACGTTCAAACAGTAAAATTATAAATTTATAGACTTTTCCAGAGCTATGCAATCTCTCTCTCTCCGTGTGATACAATAACGACTTACAATAAATAAGAATAAAACGTGCTTAAAGATAATTAATGACAAAAGGAATGCTCGCGGAAAAGAAAAACTTAATTAAAGCAAATCAAACTTAACTGAAACAAAAATAAACCGGGTTTAAAACTTGCTGTAACAGCAGTCAATTAAAATTTATCGCTACCTCATTACTGTATAGGCTGCACATGCCAGCAAGCAAATTTAGCAGACTATTAGCCTAAGATTAAGACAAACAGCAGCAAATTTACCAGTTAGGGCTGCTTTTGTAAGTAGGCTACTTTAGGCCAAAACATGTATGGTTTCCCGCCAAAACGTAGCTATGCATGCGCAAGCAGCGTTTCAAACAATATTCACATAACTAAATGATTTATCCAAGGGTTCCTGCACATTTGTAATACTGTTTTATAGCTAAATACATAGCTAAATAAGGTGAAAGAGTAAATTACAAAATAATTGTATTAACATGTGACTAAATGGTAATTCAACGTTCTTTCCTGGCACAATAAATTTTGCAGATGTTTCGTCTAACGTATTTCAATAACGATAGTTTATAAATAAAAGTATCGCTATTATCTCAAAAACTAGAGCCAATTAAGCAAAACCAATGCCAGTTTTGGATTCAGCGCCCTAAATATACCCTCCAATTGCTAAAATATCTTTGGCAAAAAGAAAAAAAGATTTTTTTGTTGAGCTGTGTTATATACTATAAGATATTGTAGCGAACTCATCACCGCAAACCGCCTTTATTCGTGCTTTTATTTGTCATTGCATAGTTTGCCGCAGTTTCTCACGTTGTGTTTCGCTCGCTGCAGCCTCGGCTCGCAGCGGCCTCCCGTTCGCTGCATAACGTTCGTCTACTGCCATGACAACCGTCATGTGATAACTTCATATTTCTTTATATTTTGCTTGTACTGCCTTTTTGTCGTTTCCCTCCCAGCTAATCGTTGGCTGATCGCGCCATCAAGACCAGTCGCGTAATTTTTCCTAATGCACAGCTCTCAGAACGTAGCTCGATCACGTGGCTTTACTGATAAATCAGGTAGACGTCACAATAATACTCATAAAATCTTTTACGAGTACATATACGGCGAGACCGTTTCGTCGCGACAGAACAGAACTTATTAGATTGGAGACTCATATACTGTAGCTGCTGTGTAAATTAAGATTGATTATTGTAACGTCATCAAGCAAGGATTCTGTTTATTGTTTCATTCTATTTGAATAAGTGTATTTTGTCTGTTCATCTCGAATTGTGCCCCTTTTAATAAAAGGAGTTTAAAGATCAACTGTGTGCCAACCACCACTCACGCCACATTGGTGCCCCGAGTGTATACAGCAAGATTGGCACCCGGACTTGGTCAACGCTTAAAGTCTTCAAGAAATCAAGAAATTACCCGGAGTATTGCCGAAATCGTCGATTTTATCATCCGCAAGCATCTCCTACGAGCAGCACCTCAACTTCGATCTTCAACTGCTTTTTCGGGATTATTCTGCAAGCAAGCATCTTCAACTTCTTCTCTTGCATCTCTACGACGCTCCAGACCGCCTGCTCTTCTCAATTTCAGGACCTTCCTCTCCCAATCAACTCGCAGGTTTGATCATTTTCCTTGTTTGTTTTACTAGTGTGTGGCGCAAATTTTTCACCACGCCATAGCAAAAGTAACAAAAAAAAAAAACGGACTAGCTGTTTAATTTTAAAGAGTAATAATTTGCTTTCGACAAAGATTTTGAACGAATTGATGTGCTGATAATTTCTTAATTAGTACTTTTTACTTAAACTTTAACTTTTGACGCGCTCACGTTTTCCTCGCATTTTGCCAATATTTGTAAACAGCTTCAATCTTGACTACTACCTTTTATAATACTTTTGTGTATAAATTTTGTTAACTAACTTTCACTATGGATCGTGTTAGTTCCTTTTTATCTTTACGGGGACGCAAAGTTCCACGTCACAAATCCGAACCCTTGACGCCCGCTTATCGCCCCGTTTCATCCACCGCTAGTTCCGCTTCCTGCTCTAATAATTTGATCACTTCCGCTACTAACCTTCTTTCGACTAACTTTTCAACCACCGCTAATACCATATCTCAAGCCCGCATTGCCGACAGTAGTCTGGCACTTACCCACACACTGATTTCGGAACCCATTTATACGTCCTCGTCATCATCCTCAACACCTCATTCTTCAACTTCCACCACAGGCATAGAAACGTGGGCCCAAAACTTGACTACTCCTAATCTTCATCCTTCACCCCGAACTTTCAATTTTTCTGCTTCTAATCCCTTTAACCAATCTCCTCCAATCAACCTTAAGCTTCCCTCTTTCTGGGAAGATGACATCGAGTTATGGTTAGCTGCTGTCGACCATCAATTTCTTCTATCCAACATCTCCACCGAGCAAAAACGTTTTTCAGCAATCTTGAGCGCGCTCGATTACCAGGTCATACGTAAGGTACAAAATATTATTCGGAACCCCGGGAACCAGCCTTATCAAACCTTAAAACAAGCGTTAATCAAATTGTACAAAATCAGCGACGACAACCGTCTTGATCGCCTTCTGCACCAAACCGAATTGGGAGACCGTAAACCTACAGAACTCCTATCGGAATTACACTCGCTCCTTGGGGAATCATGCAACGTCGGCCCTGACTTAGATAAATTGTTGCGCAAGCTTTTTCTCGATCGCTTACCGCCCCAAGTCCGTTTAATTTTAGCTGGTTCTCCGCAACCAACTTTGGACCTGATGGCGCAACGCGCTGACGATATTATGGCCACAATGGCCACCACACCTTCTTTAAATTCAAATCCAACGCAGTTGCTGCAAAATCAAATCTTCGAGCGACGTCTCGACCAGCTCACAGACGCAATTGACGCATCGATCACTTTTCATAAAAAAAATAATTCTAGCTCTGCTCCTCGCGACCCGCAATTTTCCCGTTCATCGCATTTTCACCAATCCAGGCCCAATGACAGCTCGGGTCCTAAATTCCGGCCAAGCCGCGAAATGCCATCAACTTCCCGGCAGAACAATCGCTTCTCTCCTCGACCCACCCTCCGAACTACTTCAAAAAACCTTTGCTTCTTCCACGCCCGCTTTGGCGATCAAGCTCGCAACTGTCGTGCGCCATGTTCTTGGCAGCCGCGTCCCCCTCGTAACCCCATTGATCCAAACCATTATCGTCTGGCGTCTCACGCCTGCACCTCTCAACAGAAGGCTCCCATCACGCACCGTTTGCAGCCTCTCTTTCATGACACCTGTTCTAAGATGCATTTTCTTCTTGACACGGGCGCTTACATCAGTCTAATACCACCTTGTAAATTCTATAAGCCTTACTACGGTCCGCAAGACCTGATCGCCGCAAACGGCACCCGGATTCGCATATTCGGCACCAAACAATTAAATATCGACGTTGGCGCACGTTATACCCTCAGATGGACTTTCACAGTAGCCGATGTCACCCTGCCCATCATCGGCACCGATTTTTTGCGCCACTTTGGTCTCGGCGTTGACGTGGCGAACAACGCCTTTATTTTACCACAAAAATCTATACATAGTCGACACCAAGCACCACGAACACAAAGTCATCCCATACCTTGCATTTCAGGCCCCAACGCCGACGACACGTTTGACTCGCCTTCCACGTCACCACGCTGGCCTGATATCCCGCATAAATTTCCGCGTGAACGCCATACGGCGTTTGAATCGAGTAACGCAGACGCCGCAAACGTGGTTTCTCACTTTGTTCACAATTTACCTAAGATTGCCGTTGACCCGCCCCTCGTCACCGATGGCGACGTTTCATCTATTCTTCAAGAGCCCACTGATCCGCCCATACAGCGAACCCTCCAACCACCCTCCCTTTCCAGTGAACAACCTTTCGATTTGCTTAAAGCTGATTTTTTGAAACACAAAGTGCTCGCTCGTCACGAAAATAATTTTGCTAATACTCTACAACCTAAAACTATCACCCCTGACGTGCTCCACACCATCATTACTACAGGCCCACCCGTAAAAACTCGCGTGCGTCGCCTATCCCCAGAACAACTTTGTTTTGTCAAGAGAGAAATTGGCGCCCTACTGGACGCGGGTGTTCTAACCCCCTCCTCTTCACCTTTTGCAAGCGCAATCCACATCGTTCCCAAAAAACAACCTGGACAATTTCGCATGGTAGGCGACTATAGGGCTCTTAATAATATAACCCAACCCGACCGCTATCCCTTACCCCTCATTTCCGACGCAATAGATTCCCTAAAGGGCTGCATTATTTTCAGTAAGTTCGATTGCCTCAAGGGATATCACCAAATCCCAGTACATCCTGCAGATCGCCACAAAACGGCTATTATCACGCTTATCGGTTTGTTTGAATATACCACGATGCCTTTCGGCTTGCGTAACAGCGGTAACACCTTTCAACGCTTTATCGATGACGTAATCTACGGCCTAGATTTTTGTTTTGCTTACGTAGACGACATTCTGGTTGCCTCTAAATCACTTGAAGAACACGAAATCTATCTTAACATCTTAATGAATCGTTTTAAGACTTTCGGTCTAACCTTACACAAGGACAAATGTCAAATTGCAGTTCCTGAGGTACAATTTTTGGGCCATGTCATCAATCAGCACGGCGTTCAACCCATCCCCAATAAAATTCATGCTATTGCATCCTTTCCCAAGCCCACCAATCTCCGCGGCCTACGCCGTTTTTTAGGCATGATTAATTATTACCGCCGTTTTATTCCGCATTGCGCAGCAACCCTACGACCCCTCAACCAAATGCTTTCCCCAAAAAAAGGTAAAAAGACGTCTCTTTCTTGGTCGGAGGAGGCAGAGACAGCTTTCACAGATATCAAAACTAAGTTAGCTGACATCGCGCTTTTATCATATCCGGTTAAAGACGCTAAAACTGCGATTTTTGTCGACGCAAGTCAACACGCCTGTGGAGCCGCTCTTCAACAAAAAATCAATGACGCTTGGAAGCCATTGGCCTTCTTTTCTCAAAATTTTTCGCCTGCTCAAACTCGTTATGCTACTTTTGACAAAGAATTACTAGGCATTTATTTAGCAGTCAGGCATTTTCGTTATTTTATTGAGGGCCGACCTTTTACTATTTACACAGACCACGCACCCCTATGTCACGCAATCACTTCGCAATCCAAAAACTCGTCTCCACGACAACTTCGCCATCTCGATTTTATTGCCCAGTTTACCACCGACCTTCGTCACCTCCCAGGTTCCGATAACATTGTCGCCGACTGCCTTTCTAGACCAATATGTGCTATTTTCGAAGAACAGTTGCCTATTGACTATGCTGCTATCGCCACAGCGCAACAAGACGACGACTCAATTCAGTCCTTGATAACCGATTCCAATTCTTTGGAGTTATCGTATCAACCGCTTCCTGGGTCCGACCTCGAACTCTTGGGCGATATTTCATGGGGCCAATTTCGTCCTATTATTCCCGCTTCTTTTCGTAAAGATATTTTTGATCATTTCCACTCCCTAGCCCACCCCGGTCAAAAAGCCTCATTTCGCCTAATATCCTGTCGTTTCTTTTGGCCCGGCATGCAGAAAGACATTCACAACTTCTGCAAAACCTGTCTTTCCTGTCAACAATCTAAAATTCAGCGCCACACCATTTCACCCTACGGCAATTTTTCTATACCAACCGCAAAATTTCAACACGTGCACGTTGATATTGTCGGCCCCTTGCCTGTTAGCTCCCAGCATTCTTATATTTTAACCATAGTAGACCGCTATTCGCGCTGGTTTGACGCTATTCCGTTAACACGAATCACTTCCCGTGCCTGCGCCGACGCTTTTATTTTACATTTCGTATCTAGATACGGCTCCCCTCAAACAATCACCACCGACAGAGGCCGACAATTCACCTCTCATCTATGGCAATCTCTGGCCATATTTTTTGGGATCTCAGTTAATTTACACCACCTCCCACAACCCTAAAGCCAACGGTCTCGTCGAACGATTTCATCGCGTCTTAAAAGCAGCTCTTAAAGCACAACGGAACCCAGGAGACTGGTACTCCAACCTCGGCTGGATCCTCCTCAGCCTACATGTGACTTTCGTTGAACACTCCTCCCACTGCCCTGCAGAAATTTTATACGGCTGTCCGCTCCGCCTCCCAGGTGAATTTTTTGAGCACCATAAGCAGTCTTTTTCCGAAGACGCATATGTTCAAAATTTACGAACGCTGATGAATCATCTAACTGCGACCCCCATACGACCGCGAAGCGCACAAAAGACTTATATAAATAACGCCCTTTTCTCTGCTTCCTACGTTTTTATCCGAGAAGATGGACACTGCTCGCCCCTTCAACGCCCTTACAGAGGTCCTTTTCAGGTACAAGATCGTGCAGAGAAGTATTTTGTAATCGACATCAATGGCAAACTCGACTCCGTGTCTATCGACAGATTGAAACCAGCCAACGTATTGCCCACTCCGCTCAATTCCTTGCACGATCCCGACAATTCGCCCAGTTGAGCCAATTTGTAGCCGACACTAGCTTTTTCGTATTTCTTTTTGCTAGTTTTTTTTTAGCCATTCTGATTACCTGGTAACAAGTCTTTTTTATTTGACTCTTTGCTCCCTCAAACAAGCTGAGAGAGAAACATCGTCCGATTCTTGATGAGCACATTTTCCTTCTCATCGTTGAGCATTTTTTTATTTTTCACGCTATTCTCGCTCGTACCTCCCAATCACAGGTAACTGGAACTTCGCTTCTTACATCCCTTTAGTTTTCTTACGACTAGTTTGAACCATAGTACACCCACAATTTCGCGCTCCTTGTTCGCCACTGCAGACCCCTTGCAGATAGCTTTCCAACTGAGGCCTTTGCCGCCAATGCCCCTAATTGTTTCCATTTTATTGTTGTAATTACCTTTTATCTTGTTCATATTTTTACGTGCCACCATAAGTCAGACTGAGGGCAACAATGCAGCAACCACCCCTTTTACCCCCCCTTTTTTTCTCTCATTTTTCTGTGGCGTTGGGCTGCGATGTTTCCGCCCCGCCGTTACCTCCCAAAGCACTTTACGCGCTTTCAAGTGATCTAACGACCACAACTATGCCATCGCCTTTTACTTCCACGACGTGGTTTCGTGATGGGAACTGTGCTCCTTGGGCCCGGGAGACTTTTTCTCGGCACGCACCACCTTCGTTTATCCTTTTTCTCTAACCTCAATTTTTCCTCGGCCTATAATAAATCGCATGATGTCACTACCACTCCCGCCGGCAGCTTTTGCTGCACGCAATCGTTCACCCTACTTATAACCAGACAACACATAAGGATACACCTACTTTTACGACGCTGCAATTGCTCCCCTTTAACTACGCCCAGAAGACCCTTATTTTCAAACTTCTCTACCACATTGACGACCCATTTTTTTAGGATTCCAAACTTCTTGCCTTAAGTCACTCAATCCTTGGACGCCTCTTTTCGCTTCTTCGCCCGATCACCTAACGCCTTTTCCCCTTCGACGTTGTCTTTTGCTGTGAGTTATAACTAACCCTAATGTTTCCCTTAAAACACTGCTTATGCGTATGTATATTCTGGTGGTTTGGTTCCTCGCCATGCGCACCCGCCCTCCAACTGCAACTTTGTCATAGCCATCTTGTTAAAGAAGAATACTACATCGCCCCGCCTTCGGGCTGCAAAAGACATAATGGCACTTACATCAAAACATGTACCGCCGAAGTCTTCCTCCCAACCAATGATTTTCTACACCTATCCATAACCACTTGCGAAGTGTTTAAGACCGTTTCATCAACACCTTTTATTTCTTTGGAGCCAAAACCCACTCCGATCGCACGACCGCCGGTTCGCTTCCCTCCATCCAAGCCTGCTCCGAGTGGCAGCGTACCCGCGAAACTAAATGCTGCGGCCGTCTATCTCAACAAAACAGCGCCACATGGGCCAGTGATAATTCACCGACCCTCAAGTACGTCTGGCCCACTTCTCACAAAGAGACGGCTAACAACGCCGTTGTTACACGAACAACCGCCATATATAATCATCTACGTAAACAACTTATAAGCCCTGTCTACTCCCTTACAAAATGCGAGATCCAAAAAAAGGTTTTTGCCGCACTGGGACAAAAATCCATTTCTGGGCCGTGCCCCGAGCACTTAACTGTCCGCGTGTTAAGAAGTTAAAAACGGTACAGAACGTTTCCTTACACTTTACATCCTCTCATTCCTTGTACCGCGCCGAAGTTAAAGAATTGGGAATTACCCTTCATTCGCAGATACAATGTCCCACCTCTAGTTTCACGTGTTTTCCCAAGCAATCAATTTGTGATCCCACGGGGATCATTCTTCTGCCTCACAAGTGCAAATGGCTAAAAGGTCTTCATTTTAAGCGCCTTGTTCAACGTGTTCACACCTTAGACACGACTCTGCGTCCGCAATTTGCCCGCTTTTTATCTGAGAATGCCGATTTGCTTCAGGAAAGCTTTCGTCACCTCGACTTAAGTGTTGATTTTCTTGATTGCCAAATCCAGAACCTTTTCGCAACTGTTTACTCCATCCTAAGCAGACAATTTCCAGGCCAAGCTCTCTCTTCGTTACTTCGCAGGCCTGTCGCTGCAATAACTATAGGTGATGTTTTACGCGAAATCGTCTGTCGCCCAATTAATGCCACTTTATTACATTCCTTACAATTCGGGCAACATTTTTCTTCACGTCCGCTCGTCCACTATATCAATAGCCAGGGCAACCTTACCCTCGGTCAAATTTACCCGGACGGCAATGCTTATCCAGGAGTCCGGTTTATAGAAACGTACATACCTGGCCGCGTTTTTACTTTCAATATAGCGAACCATTTTTACACTTTTCAAAACTATTGTCTTACGCACTCCCGTTCGAAGGTATATCGCCTTTCTCCCACCTTGGCGCCCGTTGACGTTCATTTTGATCCACCCAATTATGAAGAAATTAGTAGCCTTTTTCCTACTTCTGATTTTGGCTTTGAAGACATCACTTCGATTTTACGCACGATCAATGATGCTAATCTTATTCACGAGCGCCTTACTTCGTTTTTACTAGATCGGCCTACTGCTGAAACTTCAGCAAACCCCAATTACCTTCTTGATACAGCTTCATCCGCTTTGAAAAGCATCTTTATGCAACTTATCTCGTCCATCACAAATCCCATTCTTAACGGTATTGTCAGTTTTCTTTTCTTGCTCTCCTTATTTTGGGCAGCTGTACTTTCAGTTATTGCCCTACGATCATTTATACCCGGCGCTCTGCTAGCTACCCGCAACCGTCTGGCAAAAACACCTAACTCTGAAGCCACCACCCCAGTGTAGTTATACGTATTGTGCCATTTTGTGTGTAAATCATAATGTGTCGCTTTCGAAGATTTTTGCTGCCGTCTGTTTGCTTTTCAGTTTCGCCGCTACTTCGTAAAATTCTTTTTGTCGATTTCCGATGGACCGATCAGCCTTCGTCTGCTCCGTCACCGAAAATCTGGGGGGAAGATATGTAGCGAACTCATCACCGCAAACCGCCTTTATTCGTGCTTTTATTTGTCATTGCATAGTTTGCCGCAGTTTCTCACGTTGTGTTTCGCTCGCTGCAGCCTCGGCTCGCAGCGGCCTCCCGTTCGCTGCATAACGTTCGTCTACTGCCATGACAACCGTCATGTGATAACTTCATATTTCTTTATATTTTGCTTGTACTGCCTTTTTGTCGTTTCCCTCCCAGCTAATCGTTGGCTGATCGCGCCATCAAGACCAGTCGCGTAATTTTTCCTAATGCACAGCTCTCAGAACGTAGCTCGATCACGTGGCTTTACTGATAAATCAGGTAGACGTCACAATAATACTCATAAAATCTTTTACGAGTACATATACGGCGAGACCGTTTCGTCGCGACAGAACAGAACTTATTAGATTGGAGACTCATATACTGTAGCTGCTGTGTAAATTAAGATTGATTATTGTAACGTCATCAAGCAAGGATTCTGTTTATTGTTTCATTCTATTTGAATAAGTGTATTTTGTCTGTTCATCTCGAATTGTGCCCCTTTTAATAAAAGGAGTTTAAAGATCAACTGTGTGCCAACCACCGCTCACGCCACAATATTAAATTCTTGAAAAATTAACCTGAAAAACAATAATACAAATATCCAAAAAAATAAGCAAATAAAAAACCAAAAAACAGATTTACATATTACATGAAAAAAAGTTGTAGACACACTCATAAGAAAATTAAAAAAATTAAAGAAATATTTTTATCATGTAAAGAATAAAACAACATGAAACAGTATAAATTTATTAATATGCAATACTGAAAGAAAAAGGTTTTTAGATACAGAATTTAATAAATTAGACGAGCTTTAAATCAGTTTAATTCTCCAATAGCTAAACCGCTTTTATTTTAAAACCAATTAAATTTTATGCAAAACGGTAAATTTTTATTACGTAAAGTTTTTGTTAATTGTATAAGTTTAACTTTGTTTAACTATTATTCAATTACTTTACTTTTTTAAGTTTTGGAATTGAAGAAAAATGATATTCTTCGAACGGGATACACAAGAAAACTTATCAATTAATTTTAATTAAAAAACTATATGACTTTTTAGCGAAATATCAAAAGCTAAAAATACGGTTATAAAGAAAATCAAGAGTATGAAAAATTAGTAAACCGAGCACGTATTTTAAAATAAGAACACGTATTAAAAAGCAGAGAACAGTAAAACGATGAACCACAGTAAACTGTCCAAATCTTTTTTTTTTAAAGTTAACTTTTTTTTTAAAGTTTAAAAAAAATTTTTTTTTAATAAAAATATACAGAAATTGGATTTTACACTTATTAAAACAAACCAAAAACACCTCTACAGCCTGTTTTATCTCGCTAAGGAATTATAAAGATATTTGGAATACGAAAAAAATATAAGTAAGATTAGCAATCGGGATTCATAATACAAATTTACAAAAAATAAAATTAAAGTTAAAACTAAAACAAAAAGAATCGTTTTTATTTTGATTTAAAAATTTAATCTGAATAAGCAAAAAATTACTAAAATATTCCAAAATTCCTTTACATTTATTTTTAAAAAAATATGAAAAAACAAAAAAAGGAAAATAAATATTATCTGGTTTAATCTTGTTTACAGTAATAAAGTTGCAACAAATATCAGCAAGATATTTTTCAATCAGTGATAAACATTTTTTCAGCTATCAAAGACTTTATTATATCTACATTTCTTATAATATGAAACTAAGTTTTAGCTCCATGCCAAATTTAATCAAATCAATATTAAACCTAAAATAGAAAAATTTTAAATCATGCCAAAATTACTAGAAAATAATACAGCGAACAAATGCTATTGTACAGTCAAATCATGTTGTCTAAAAACAGTAATTGTTTAAAAAGTTTTACTGTTTATAAAGCATCAATATCTAATAATAACCAAAAAAATGAGCTTTGAATTATACATAATAGCATTTAAGAAAAAATACAATTATTAAATGCAAACTTTTAAAAAATAAGAAAAAAAGGAATAGAACAAAATTATCGACAATTTTTGACTTAATAAATGTAAAACCTATATACATGTATGTTCAAAATTTTTGTTAACATCTATCTAAAAAGATATCGATTTACTTTTTTAATTACATATTAAGTAATAGAATGATAGAATACTAGCATTTCATATACTGAAACTTTTTCTACTAATTTTCTTCAACAGCTTCTTTGCTTTGAATGAAAACAACTTGACTTGTTGATTTTGAATTTGCGGTCTCATCTGATACATATGATTTGTTGGAAGGAGTAAAAACGCTCATTCTAATAGCCGAAAATGCTCCTTGAATAGGATTTAGCCATAACCTGCGCTTTTCTATTGGCTTTACAACACTCACAAAAAATATTCCAAATCCCTAAAAAATGTTACAATATAACAGATTGTAAGGAGTTTAACTACTCGTATATTGTTTTATATCGTGAAAAATATCTTTGTCTATTGGTTTAACTTTTTCAAAAGATTTTTAACAGAAGAGCCTGTTTGTATGTATAATTCAATAACCGGTTGCTGTAGTATTTGCTTTTCTTATTGTTTTACAACCAAATTCTTACTATTTTAATTTTAAACAATAACAATTAATTAAGTCTCTTTATGTGTGGCAGTTCAACAAATCAATGCAAAGGAGTTGTTTTGTCGGCGCGCAAGCTCTTTACTAACGCTTTGACGACCTACTTACAACAAACATTTATGCTATTTAATTATTGACTATGTTGAACTGATCAATTGGAGCGTTTCTCGATGGCGTTGAACTGACAACAAACAGTAATATATGTTCAAGACCACCAAGTCATACAACTTTTAAGAAACCACAGAGTTTAACATGCTATATTAAATTGGAAGTGCGTGAAAAGACACGTTTTGTTAAAATCTTCACCTTGACGATCTTAATAAGCAATTCCAAACTATAACCAGAAAACTTTTTTAAAGCAAATAAATAATTCAAACCGATAGCGATATCTTGACATCAACGAAAACAATTTGAGTTATCGCTTAATGGTTACTCTAGATAGGATTTGTAAAAGGGGCCCCTGGGCTTCTTCAAGGGGGCCACAAGGCATTTACCGCTAACGCAGAAGCAGTTTTTAAATCTTCACTCGACTTTTGGGACAAAAATAAAGAACTCAGAGGCAATTTCAAAGTGATGACCTTTTTTTCTTTTGATCTACAGTTGAATTTTGGAAAAATATTTTAAGCAGGGGTGTTTGAGGATCAGGGTTGTTTGAGGATCTACGAAATGGGCCACTAAAGCTTGAGAATCACTGTTCTAGAATCTAATTTAAATACATCAATTATTATTTTGCAAGTAAGTAGGATAAATAGTTGGGATTATGATAAAAGCACAGGTTCAACTGACTATATGTGGTGTTTGTAGATGAGCTATATAGTTGCAATTTTTTACAACAATTAAACGCTAGTTTAATTCTTGGTTTTGTCATATAAACTGGTGATGTAAAATCAAAGTGGTACATGTACAAGTCATTGATAGATGATTTAGATATCAAGAAAATATCAAAATATTTTGTTTAACACTGCTGATTACTTTTGATCTAAGGGATAAAAAACTAATGACAAAATTTCATACAATAAAAGTTTGTTGAATGAGTTTTTTAGCATTTAAGATTAATAATTTTTTGTAATTACAAAAAAGCAATAAAACTAGACTACAGCAAGTTTTTTACTATGAAACTATGCATGTTATACCTTTAATTTGATATATGATCAGTAGATTTAAGAAAAAAAATTGCGTGTTTAAACTAGCTTCAACAAAAAAGATATTTAACTAGACAAAATTATTTTAAATAAAAATAAGGTAAAGAGTCAATTAAAAAATCTTTCACGTTTTTTTAGTTCAAAATCTGCAATAACAAACATTAATTTCCAACAAGCAAATTGTTTGTATTAACAAAAGAAGTCTAGCCAGCAAAAACTCATTCCTAAGCTTTTTGTATGACAGTCGTCAGGAGATATACGAGTACATTGAAATGAAGAAAAAAATTCGATTGATTGTCGAATAAAATTGAACGAAGATAATTGGATGTTTGAGAAAGGCGTCAAAACGCGTAATCAGCGCAAGATTTTTAAGTTGTGCACTAACTATTTTTGACCGCATAAATTTATCTTGGATAATTTTATGCTAACGGCTTTTAAAACAGATATATAAACGACCAATTGAAAAATAGTAAATCTTTTAACATTGTAATTTTAGGCGCAAATTGGGTTATTTTAAAAATGTTGACCAATTGCAGATTCACTAAATATGGTTGGGGTTAAAGATTTGCCAAAACGAGTGGAAGTGTGCGAGAATTCGGAATTAGACCATTTGCAATAATTTTGAAAGGTGTGGACAAATTATTTCTTGTAATTGTTCGAGATATATAGCCTACGTACTGACTATTACAGTGACAGAAACAATTATAAACAACACGTTGTTCTACAGCAAAAAACATTTGGCAAAAAAACACTGCTTTGATTTTACTTTCAGTCTAACCGACGGAGTTTTTAACCAGAGCAATTGAAAATAGACAGGGAGTTTTTCACCTTATGTAAATTAAATGAAGTAAAGTCTTTTAACTTGCGTACAATTGTTTTCTCAATGACGTGGTCGGAGTAGCCATTTATGAGTAGTGTTGAAAATTTTTTTAAAGTTCAGTTTGCAGTCTAAACTCAAAGCAAATCATTACTTAGTCTAACCTCTAAGCGGTACAAGGGTGGAAATTGAATAAATTTTTCTTTTTTTGGGGGGCTAAAGGACTTCCAATTTAGGTATTGTTTTGTAAACATTTATGGTAAACAGATGTAATAAGTTTATAGCCGACCTTTTTCACCTGTACATCAAAAAAGGAGATCGATCAATTTATTTTTCAAACATAAATCTCAAAAAAGTGTGAACAAGGAATTTAATTGAGAAAAAATATCATCTTAATCATTTTTGATTTTAAGAATAACACAAGTATCGTCCACGTAGAGATAGCACATCGGAGGTTTCCTCACTCTTTCAAACAATAAAAATTCATAGTTGCCAACAAAAATGTTGCCCGACGCAGGACCCAAGGGGGAGCTCATGGTTATACTATCGATTTGTCAGTACATAAGGTTGTTGAAATTGAAATCAATAGATTTAGTCGCTGTTTACATGATTTTAATAAAACTTTATGAAAGCTAAAAGGTCATTGTCATAAAGGGCTTCAACATAAATATCAATAGTCTCTGCTAAGGTAGCATTAGTGAAAAAACTGAGAATAACAAGAGAGCAAAGAAAAGCAAAATGGAGTAAATCAAAGTTTTTGTGTCACGGTGATAGGGTTGGTGGTTGGCTTACCCGACTCATTTCTAGGGATGAGGGCGCGAATTAACTTCGCAAAGTCTCAATAATCCGACAACCCCCAGGGTCTAGAGTAGTAAGGGAGTGACTAACAATGGCCAGACGTAGAGAGTCAAGTGAAGGAAAGTCTAGCACGAGATATAAGATGTCCTGTGATTAGGAACCACAGTTACTGCACGAATAAGTCTCGATTAGACCAATCCTGAGCACGTATGTTGCAAGAAAAGTGCTGTTTCCGTTGCAGTGTAAACGAGAGAGGGCACAGCGAGCGGAGCGAGGGAAGTTAAGCTTCTCAGAAGATACTGCAGAGATTTGGTGTTGGAAGAAACCAGCTTTGATACCACGTATCCAACTGGTGTAGAGAGATATAGGCGTTGGGAGGAAATAGGGAGTGAAAGAAAAAATGGTATGATGCAGGGGTCATGCGTAGCATCAACTTTAGCAAGGATATCTTCTAACTTGTTTCCTGGAAGAGAAGAATGACAAGGTATTCATAGAAGATGGATTGACTACCTTAGAATCACATAAAGAAATAAGATGAAGTTGGGTGTCAGTGAAAGATTTCAGTATTAAATATGGCAAGGTAGCACAGAGAGTTGACAGGACAGATTGGTAGTCGGAGAATAAGGTAAAAGATTAATTGTTACAGGACAGGGAAAGAGAAATACTTAATTTAAAAACATGAAGAAAGACATAAGTCTCGGAGCTATAGCTCGCAACTCAGCGTCCAATCGAGAAAAAGATAGAGGCAACAGTGAAACATTTTGTATATAATATGAATCCATGCTCCTTCTTCTCCCAGCCACCAGTAACCGAGCCATCAATCTAGGCAGTGATGTTGCTGTGTGAAAGAGTTAATAGATGAAAGACAGCGTTGGCATAGCAAAGGAAAAAAGAGTCTTTAGAGAGGATGGGGTGAAAGTAAGAGATATAATAAGAATAAGGTCAGAACCAAGAAGTTGTGGAAAAATATAGAATTAAAGGTTTGGGTGGAAATTGTGTGTAGGTTTAGGGTGAAGTTGTGAAAACCAGAAAAGAATCACCGAAATTTTTTTCGAGACGGGTACAAGAATTATGAAGGACAAGAGAGGCTAGAGAAAAAGATGAAGGTAGTCTTTTAGCACGTTCGACGTAAGAGACATTCATGTGTGAGAATGATACGCAGTGGGTGGAGAAATGCTTTTAGGTGTAAAGAGAGGAATCAAAGTTGATAGCTCTTCAGAAAAATTTGAGCATTCTTTCTAATGAGATGATATAATTGAGGACAAGAAAAGAAACCAGCTTGGGAAAGTATAGGTAAATGGAGCAAAAAAGGCATTATGTAACTTAGAAAAAATTCTTTTGACGGGCTCCAGGAAGCAGATGCAATAGAGAGGAAGAAACAAAATCGGTTGTGAAGCTTCTTTGCAAAGATAAAACATGATGTTTAAAAGAAAAGATTTGGTGGAAAGTTACACCAAGAAAGTTCAAATTTGAATTTGAGTTAAGTGGGTTATAAGAATCAACAGAAAGGGTTTAAAACAAGATCGGTAGAGGTCTAGTTTAAAAAAAATGACTTACATTTTATGGGGTTAAGAAATAGACGGCACTTAGAGGACTATTGCACCAGTTATTTCAAGGACAGTCTGGACAGCTGCGGTTGCACGTTTAACGTTTGGGGAAGAGGCCTTAATGGCGAGATCGTCAGCATAGAATGAGACGTTAACAGTTAAAAAAAACAGAGACAGGGAGATTATTAATAAGAATATAAAAAAGGACTGGTCCAAGAACTGAACTTTTGGGACACCTTTTCCAAGACGAAAAGGACGATTATGAGAATTATAAATATAAACTTTTCAACGGCAAACTGAAAGATAAGATCAAATCCATTCAACAAAACAGAACGGAAGACCAATAAAAAAAGAGTTTGCAAGACCGAGAGATTGGAAGAATGCCAGGTAGAGTCAAACGTTTTCGAAAATTAACAAAGGCGAGGACGTATGTGCGCCTGGTTTAGATTAGTGAAAGGAATCTTCAATTAACTGTTGGAGAAGGAGAACCTGACCAGTTCTAAAACCAGCTTTCACGGGTTTAAGAATATCAATATAGGCTACTTTAAAAAATAAATCAGTAGTCCGAGAACCATTTTTTGAAGAGTTTGGAAGTGCAAGAAGTAAAAGGGATAGGGCAATCGGAGGAGGATGAGTCAGAGGGTTTGCCTGATTTGAAAATAGCAATAATGATGGGTTGTTTCCAGGCTGATGGGAAATTGTGTGCAAATCAAGACAGATTAAAAATATGCAGAAGGAATTGTAGACCAGATTGAAAAAGGTGGGTTAAAAGCAAGTAGGTGATTCGATCAGGACCAGAAGCAGTTGAGCTCAAAAGTTGGGAAATAGTTGAGGAAAAATTTTAAAGAGAAGGAAAGGTGAGCAGAATATGGAGTGGAAAAGATTGCAGTGAGCAGATCTAGTTTTGTTCTTATGGAGACATTTGGAATTTTGAAAGGTTTTTGGTGTTTAAATAGAGAATTGAGATTTTAGATGTGTCAAAAGTTGGTTTACGCAACCAACTGGAGTGCGACAACTTGGGAACTCGGGTAGATTAGATGAGGATGAGGAGGAAGAGGACCGGAGTACAAAAAAAATTTCACTGAGACAAGTTGGCTTGAGCAAGTTTTCTGCCATAACTCGTCTTTAGTCTTTGATGTCACAGTCAAAATGTACCTTGATATAGAGATATAGTTCTGGTGTTCTTTTTCAGAACAGTGTGTCCTTGCAAATGTCTTTTTTCGTTTTGCAACAAATTTTGCAATTTTAAAAGTCACCAAGCTTTAGCAGGGCGATTGATGTTGTTGAAAGTGACAGTAGAAGTGGCAGTATCATTAAGGCATTTGATGAAGATACTGGTGGCTTCAGAAAGAGATAATGTAGTATAAAATTGAAGGGAGTAGGCATAAGGTATCAATGTAAGAGAAGTATTCTTGCCAAAAGGTTTTATTATAATTAAATGAAAGAGAACTAGAGGTTGAATTACGTAGTTATAAAGAAAATAGGAATTGTTATGGAAATATAAAGGTAATCAAAGCCAAGATATGGTAGAACCTGCCATATACATATAAAGGCTATGGTGGCAAGAACAAGAGAGAGAGAGATCAGGAAAAAAGTGGGTTTTAGTGGAGTGATGTAGTATAGTAGTATGGTTAGGGTTGTTGAGAGGTAATAAATCTAAAGAGAGAAGCCAAACAAACAAGTCTTTGCCTAATTGGTTCTTAGGACTGTGAAAGTCCCAGGATCAGTAGTTCCAGTTAAAAATGCCAAAAATAAAGGTTGTAGGAGAGGAGGGTAAGAGGAAAGATGAGAAAAATTTAGAATGGATCAGAAAAAGAAGAGCGAATTGGTGGGACATAGAGATTGAATGGTAAATAGAAAAAGCTTTTTTTTTTTTGTGATAGTTAACCCTTATTTACCTAAAATGTTTTTTCTGTTGAGTACCTAAGGGGGTTCCTCGGAGGAACCTAAGTTTACATGTCCAATACTTTTAACAGACAGTAGCTGTGCAGTTAATTTTTTGATATGTTGGAAAAAATTTATTCTAGTTTAGTTAAATATCTTTACATTTAATATATTATATTTGCTATTAGTCTCTTCTTATTTTGTATAAAGTTGAAGGTCTCCAAATTTTTGTTAATTGCTTTATTTTACGATATAATCAGATTAGTCACAGTCTGCTGCAAAAACAAATAACCACTACGTGACGCAGTCATCTTGACAAACACAGCAAGATGTTCAAAACGTTTTTTGACTTATCTCATGATTTTTGTACATAAAAAGTGTACAAAAATTATGAGGTAAGTCAAAAAAATAGCCTGCTACACTAAAACTACCCATCGGATTTGCTCACGTAAAATACCAAAATATTTAGGAATAAATTTTAGGAAAAGTCATAAAATTTTAGGTTTTTATCATCCAAACTTTACAGGTTATAACGTTTTTATATAAGGGAGTCCTTTGAGGATCCCCCCTTAGGTAAATTAGGTTTAAGTAATCTAGTGAGAAAAAGTGCTGAGTTTAGAGAGGGAAGTAGGTTAGACGGTTTTTGACAATTTTTTCCGAATTCAGAAAAAGAAAGACCAGAACAAGAGCGGTGCATCCACAGAAGAGTTAGCACATTGTGCTGACCTGTTTTTCTAGGTTACATGTCGGGTACAGAGATAGCGTTGCCGCTTATGAGAAGAAATAAAAGAGTGAACAACAGCGACAGAACAGATTACAGAAAGAAAAAAAGAAATTTTGAAATGAAAAAGTTTTTAGCAAAGATAGTGGAAGTAGTGAAAAGCGTTAGATTGGTAAACAAATAAAAGGAGCGGTCAATTAGGATTACGATTGCCATCCATCTGTAACCGCTCAGTGGAGAGCAGGTACAAAAAAACGATAAATGCCCATAGAGTGTCGCCCGAGTATAAAGCCCTCGAGCAATTACCAACCGTTTTGACCCATTTCCAGTGCAGGAAAGCGAACTGCACCACCACTATGAGGTGGCCTGTCGTTTGTGCGGAGTCGGTACATAGTCAATACGTAGGCTGCACATTTCAAACAATTACAGAAAAGAATTCATCACAACGTTCCAAAATTTATTACAACTGGCCTAATTACAAATTGTCACAACACTTCCACTTGTTTTGGCAAATCCTCAACCCCAACCATGTTTAGTGATTCTGTGGTTGGTCAACACTCTTTAGATAACTCAATGTGTGCCTAAAATTACAGTGTTAAAAGATTTACTATTTTTTCAATTGGCCGTTCATTTATCTGCTTTAAAAGCCGTTTGCATAAAAATATCCAAGCCAAACTTATGCGGTCAAAAACAGTTTGTGCACAACTTGAAAATCTTGCGCTGATTACACGTTTTGACGCCTTTCTCAAACACCCAATCATTTTTGTGCCTTTTTATTGGGCAATCAATCAAATTTTTTTTCATTCCAACGTATATCTCTTGACGACTGTCAGACAAAAAACTTAGGGATGAGTTTTTTGCATACTATATTGAAATTTGGTACCATGAATTACTTGTTTAAAAACAGTACTTTAGTAACAATAAAAATTTGAAGAAAAAATAAATAAACACGACTTTTTGCTACTAAGTTATTTCCTCGTTACATTGTCATGAATAATTAATTCATACTTGTGTTGTATTGAAGATGACAAACAACCAGCTGAACAATATTTCGTAGGGTCGACTGTCCAATACATTCGAAAGCAATAAAAGAAATGCAAATATCCAAGCCAGACCAGTGAAGTAAATCATAAAGACTGAGATGAAGAATTGCTGCTTTGCTGATGTGTTTACAGTCGATGATTTAAACTGAAAATGACAAAAATTCTTTATTTTGTATAATTATTTATTCAAAAATGTATTTATAGTGTTATGTATTCAAAACAACAAACAAAAATAATGATTATCTTTATCTAGAAATGGAAGAAGGCTTAATTTGCTGTATTAAAGATTAAAACCCTAGTTAGATCATTCTTAACAAATATTTTTAATTAAGAAGAATCTTTTTGGCCTTTTACTTCAATCAGGGGTAGCCACAGCGTATTATCTTTCTCCAAACGGTCCTGTCTTCAACGTTCGTCTCCTTCGCACCAACTTCCTCCATATCTTTTTTCACTTCATCCAAAAATCTTCTCTTTGGTCTCCCTCTTTTCCTCTTTCCCGGTAACTCCATTTCAATCAGCTTTCTTCCTACATACTCATGGCCTCTCCTGTCCATACCACCTCAACCTGTCCTCCCACATCTTCATTCCTAACTGTTCCACCTTAACTGTACCCCTGATGTACTCGTTTCTAATCTTGTCTTTTCTCATCACTCCCATAGCAAACCTCAACATTTTCGTCTCTGCGACTTTCATCTCTTCCACTTGCTTCTTTGTGACCACCACCGTCTCAAGTCCATACACCATTGCTGGTTTTACCACTGAACTATACACTTTTTTTTACTCTAGCTGGTAACCTCCTGTCGCAGATTACTCCGAATACTTTCCTCCATCCGTTTCATTCTCCCTAGACTCTCTTCTTTACCTCCCTCTCACAACCACCACTTTCTTGCACCGTTGATCCCAAATACTTAAATTCCTTTACTCTTGGCACTTTTGTATCCTCCATCTTTACTGCTTTATCGTCATTTCCTCTATTTATGCACAGATATTTGGTCTTTGACCTACTTACTTTCATCCCTCTTCTTTCCAATGCATACTTCCAGGATTCTAGTCTCCGCTTCACTTCTTTTCTGGTCTCTTTGCAAATCACAATATTATCAGCAAACAGCATCGTCCATGGTGGTTCTCTCCTTACTTCATCCGTTAGCCTGTCCATTATCACTACAAACAGGAACGGACTTAACGCTAATCTTGGTGCCGTCCAACCTTGACCTTGAAACTTTCTGTAGTTCCTACTGCACACCTCACCACTGTTTCGCTTCCCTCATACATATCCTGTACTATTTGCACATACTTTTCCACTATTCCTGATTTTCTCATACAGTACCACAGCTCTTCCAGTGGAACTCTGTCGTAAGCTTTCTCTAGGTCCACAAAATGAACCATGTAGCTCTCTTTGACCTTCCTTTTACTTTTCCATCAACATTTTTAAAGCAAACATGGCATCGGTGGTTTCCTTTCCTGGCATAAATTCATATTGCTGATTGCTGATCTCCACTCTATCCCTTAACCTGGCTTCAATAATTCTTTCCCATACCTTCATTGTGTAGTTCATTAGCTTTATTCCTCTGTAGTTTCCACAGCACTGTGCGTCGCCTAGAGGAATACTAAGAGGAATTCTAAACCCATTTGAAAAAAGATTTAAGAGGAGTACTAAACCTGCATTTAAGAGGAATACTAAACCCATTTGAAAAAAAACGTTCAGCATTGTAATTAACGCAACCTCAAACTTATTTTGTTGAATACTGACAATTTCAATATGAATAAAATGAATAGAAAAAAACTAAATGATAAGCCATTTGTTCCCAGAAAAATTAATTTTTTCAAATCCTTGCGAAATTTACATATTATTTGAGTTTTATTTTTCCTAGAACAAATCTGGTGTCAGAAATCAATCTTTTTTGGTTTTATTCAAGTTATAAGCCTAAATGTGGTGTTGCATATAAGCAACACTGGGCACACCGCAACGTATGGATGTTGCGTAAGAGCAACATTGGGAATACGATATATCAACTAGCAGTGTCAGCAATCTTTTTACACGTCTTGTTTGCCGCCGTCCTGTCATAAACTTCGCGATTAATCAAATTTACATTATTACACTAAAAACAGTCAGCAAAAAGTCATTTATTCATTTTTTGAGTGATACTCCAAAAAGCATTTCGAGTGCAAATAAACATCACATTTTACACAAAAATATATGGAATTGCTTTGACACGTTTTGCAGCGCTTTCTGATTTTAGGATTTGACTCCGCTATAAAGTGGCCGACGTTGTCAAATCGCTTCTCCACACCAATCACACTGGCAAACGTGTGACGCTTTTTATCATTTTTGGGAGGATTCCCATACTGTTTCAACCAAGCTTGCGCAGTTGAACGAGTGAATGTTAGCAGATCGTCATCATACCCTTCTTGACGCGCAAACAGCCAGGCATTGTTCGCGCAAACATTGAAAAGGTATGATAAAATGGGAAAATACCATTTTTTTCCGCAAACGCTGATTCGATGGTGTTCAATGTTTTCGATCACACGATCCACGCCTCCCATATTTTGATTATACTTGCTAATCAAGTTGGGCATCTGCACATTGTTGTTTGTTTTTCGGAAGCACAATAATGCTCAACCCTTTTAATGGGCTGAAGACCGTGCTGGTTGGAGGCGATGCTCACTACACCATTGTCGCACCATCGCACCAAAATAATTTGTCCATCTTCATCAAGAAAATGCTCCTCGCTGCCTCTTCTATACTTGCTAAATGTTTTTGTGTTTGAAATAGGACATTTATCTACTCGATTGCTGCGAATAGTTCCTGTAGCGCCATGTCCTCGAGCTTAAAGTTCATCCAGCTACTTTAGAGAGGTAAAGAAGTTGTCAAAATACAAAAAAACTTTCTGTGTTCATATTTGCTTTCCAGTATGTCAACCAAATCCAAAACAACTTTTCCACCAAGGTCAAAGCGACTTCTGTATTCACTTTCTTTGTCGCCACAATACTTTTCTTGATGAAAGTCCAAAGAAAAGACATAGTCTAAGCGTGTAGCAGCAACCCAAGCTTTGTAGCCCCATCTTATTGGCTTGCCGCGTATAAACTGTTTTACAGGATGCCTTCCATAATATGGTACCATTGACTCATCAACGGATATATTGTCAGGGCCAAAGGCTGATCCAAAACTCAAAACCTTTTTGTTGACAATGTCCAAGAAAGGTCAATTTTTTGCAAATTTGTCTTCTTGATCAAGACTGGAGTTGTCAGCTGCGTGAAAATATCTCATTATCTCATCAAAGCGATTGCGGCGCATGGAATGTACTACCAATATATTGTGTGTATCAGGTTCGTTAGACAAATAAAGTTTTCGCCTTAATACACTGCAATAACCTGATAGCAGCAGAATTCTGATAAGGTTTTCATTTCGTCGCAAGACATCGAAAACTGATGATTTCCACTCTGCGCCGCATAGCTGATTGTTTGTGCAGTTAAGTGCCAAACAACTTCTTTATCTACAAACAGCTCAAATGTTTCAGCTGGCCATCGAGGAAGGTCTGCTGGAGTTGGTTTGTAAGTAGCGTGCTCAGTAGAAATACCAATCTTTGGTAAGTCTTTCTTTTTGCCAGTGACGTGCTTTGCGGCTTTTTGCGGTTTGACTTTGAAAGCCCCGATCGTGTGAAGTTTGCGATGTAGGCGCAGAGTCTTTTATCTCTGCTGCGGCTGTTATTTGATTTCCAGGAAGATTGGCTAACGTGACTGTATCTTCATCACCAGAATCCTCGTTGGTTATACTTCCATTGTCAGGTGGAGAAATGTAAACAGCAATTTGTTTTGTGCTGACTATCACGTTCATTTGCTCTTCGTTTTCATCGCTTGCTTCATCCGAATCGCAATACTTTTCAATTTCTTCCAAAACTTCATCCAACCTGACTTTTCTAAAATATAAACACATTGTTTTTTATTTTGTTTGGGTACAAATTTGAAGAAATTATAGGTTTTTATTTGAGCTTCGATTCTCACTACCAATTATACTGCAACATATTTTTGACTTTTATATAAATTTTATGAACAACCGCATAATGTAAATGCACAAACAAAATAAATATATTACATACAAAACATAATCTATAGCGTCTCAATCAGCCTTAACTTAAAAAAAGCGTTAAATTTACAGCTGAAAAAGAAAACGTTTGATATAATATTGACCATGGCAAAAATCGAACTCTTGTCCTACGTAATCGTGGTCTAGCATAAGTTGGTTGCGCCATACTAGTCACCTGGTCAGATCTCTATTTTAACGATATATTTCTATCGAGACAACAATTTGTACCAATGCAGCTAGTTCATAAGTGATTAGTTGACTGTATAAAAACAATTTTTATAATAATTACGTGTCAAATATGCCCGTTGTTGCGTAAGCGCAACAAAATAATTGAGGCGTTTTTATGACAAAATTTCTACTAGACGTTGTACAAACTGAAATTGTTACACTAATTAAATATATAGTTAAGACATTACAAAACAAAGCGCATATTATAAAATTCGCAATTTAGCAAGAAGCCAACATACCTGCTTTTATTTGAAGCCATGCTTTTCAAAAACTACTTCGAAAATAAATCCACGATAAATATTTGACAAAAATAATTTTAAACTTTTCTTTCTTTCTACTTGATGTTGCAACACTCATAACACGAATGGAATGGTTAAGATTGAGAAACCACGTGGACACGGCTCTTCAGAAAGAAAAAAGCACAACCTACTTCCGTGTTTCGTATACGCAACAATGGGATTAAATCGGTTAAGATGAATTTTTGTGCTTGTAAATTAACTAATTATAAATTTCTGTTTGACATATTTTTTTTAAATAAATTACAATCTAAACTATGATAAAACCAACATTATATCGTTGCGTTGTTTACTTTATTATCGGTATATAATATATTAGGAAAGAGTAAGTATATTTAAAATGATCAAACTTTTTTTTCAACTTTGTTTACAAACCTTTTTAGATTGAATAAATATTTTTCGAAAAATCAAAATACTCATTGCTAGGTTAATGCAAAACATGATAAAAATTGGTAGAAAGAAACCAAGCAGTAATGGATAAAATGCAATCCAACATGTATTTTTTGAAAGATAGTTTGGCTCTGCAAATCAAACAGGAGATATTTCATAATTTCAAGTACTGTAACGTTTTACAAAATGTGTTTTAGAGATAGATGGCTAACATTTTTTTAAATGTATATATATTATCTTTAAAATTAAATCATTAACAAAATATGATTGTATTTGAGTGTCAAAAATCAACACAAAATAGTTTGGGTTTAATCACAATCTTATATCACTGCGCAAAAAAGTGTATTCGTGCGTTACGCTTCTGAGGCGACTTGCCAGCTTATAATGGAGTACAACTACCCAAAAACTGCGTACAGCTGCTTTATCTCTATCACTAAACATAATCATCAAATTAAGCATCCGTGCTTCCGAACTATAAATTGAATAAATCAATAGAAGAATTATAAATGGGATCCAGAATATTAAAATAGTACATTCAGGCTTCAGGCTTTCATTTCCATGATCCTTCCCTGGTTCGTTTGAATAAGCTTGCACAGAATAGCCACTGAACAGACATAAAACACGTTGCGCCATACATCGGGCACTACATAGAACACAAGGTTTGATGTTTTAGATAAAGAATCTGATTTTAGTTCAACACATTGTTGCCAGCCTCTTAAACTAGCAGTACAGAAACCTGGGGTAGTAAAAAGGTAGAAATTTAGGCCCAGTCTTGTTTGTATCTGAGTCTAAATGAATGCTCTTTATACGACAACAACGAAAGCATACAAACGAATAATTATTACAGAAAAACCTTGTAAATACTTATGCCAAGTTTATTATTAAGCCGAATTGTACGCAAATAGAAAAAATAATAATATAAATTCGCTAATTTTACTTTAAAAATTTCTGCCGTAAAAATTTAAAAAATCTACAGAAAGAACAATATTACTTTAAAACTCATTTTTTTAATAGATCGCCTAAAAAAATTGTTTTACTGTAGAAAACTTTATTTTCCGATAACTAGCTAGAATGAACAGCAAAACTACACGTAAATTTAATATAATTTGAAGTCTATTTTGATTGATTGAATAAAAAATTTATTAGTTTAAAATCCAAAGCGTGGACAAAAATTCAATCGAAAATATTACAAAATCGTCTTGGTTTACTCTTTTGATAACAACTGCACCAACCAAAAAAAAATGTTAGCAACCTTGGTTTCAGCTGCGTAAAAAGTTTATGCAACTAGCATATAATTTTCGGTACAAGAACAAACTTCTACAATTAATCAATTAGATTTTCATTAGTGCTTTTAAATACTTAATCATGCATGATTTTTTTGAATTATTCAAATTAATGAATTTTAAGTTTGCGATCATCATTATTATACCTTTACATTTCTCACTAATTCGCACTAAAACTTCAAAAACGTTAAACTTAAGAAAACCATAAGAAATTAGCAAAAACTTCTTTAGAGTTGTTGAAATATTACTGTCTGGTTGAAGGTTTTTTATTTTATTATAAGACTGAACTTTAAACCTACTTGTCAAAACGTCAAAATTGCTGTAAGTATCTTTTCAAGGAAACAATATAATGACGCGAGTAGGTTTTGAACCGTAAACATATCGTAATGATTTTATTTATCGTATTTTATCTCACAAACTCTTAAATACATTTTTCAATGCAAAAGTTTACGATTTATAAGTTGATATACCTTCATAAATTAAACCAACTACGGTATTTTAATAGAACATGCTTCAAAAGTAAAAGATAAATATAACAACCCCTGCTTTTTCTTAACTTGAAAGTTACCCTTTGAGCTTAATCCAATTGATATAGTAAGCACAGCTATGATCATCGCCATTCCATATGCCGTTCCTCCAAACTTCCTCAAAAACATCCTTTTAGTAACTCCAAAAATCTATAAAATGGTAAAGTAAGATCAAACTCAATTATTAATTTAAAAAATAAACCAAATGCTCTGATGATCCAAGCTAATGAAAAGCAAAGACTTTTTAGTTTTGTTAGAATGTGTGCAAGTTTAAACCCCCATTAATACAACTTTTTTAGAATCAAAACACTATTAAAATTCAATGTTCAAATTCAAAATTTTGCTTTTAACAGTGTGCTGCGATCAAAAGTTGTTAGTAATTACTTTTTCGAAATTAAGTATTTAAAACGGTTGTTCTAAACTTTAAGTAAATTTTATTCAATACTTTGAAGCTGACCAGGTGTAGAGCAAGATCATTAAACCTTGAAAAACAAGCAAAAAACAAATAAAAGCTGGACAGTAATATTTTGGTATCTTTTAAATCGGGATGAAATAATTTTACGACAGCTACTCCAGACGCTTTTGCAATTCATAAGTATGGTGAACAAGAACATGCAATAGTTTTTAATTCTACATTACGCAGTATAAAAACTAATGTTTGTAAGGTTAAAATGTAGGTTCTAGGCAAAACATGTTTTATTATACAGGTTTCAAGCAACAAAATTATCGCCATTTGCAAGGTTTTTTTAAAGAAGGTTATGCAAGAATTTTTTAAACATCTTAATTATAGAACTTTTTAAGCTATTTTTGTTTGTTTTTTATTGCACAATAAAGTTGTAATAGATAAGATTAATTGCTTAAAATGGAGACAAGCCAAGAACTTTGCTTCATTATAAAGATTTTTTTTATTGCGTAATATTTGGCTTTATTTTAGCTCTTCTTTCCTTAACTTTTTCGGAGTCATTTGATTCTTTAAAATGGCTTCAAAAGCCATTTTACAGATATAATTCAAAAACTATAAACGTTGTAGTTACGAAAGTCAAATCATATAAAGATCATTCATCGACTCAAATTACAATAAAAAAATTTCCAAAAAATTGAAAATCATAAAATTAAGCAAATTAGTAAAATCATCTAGATTTTTTGGTTTGGAAGCAAGCTTAAATTGCAATTATAAGGTTTGTTTGCACAAAAAAAACATGAAGACATTACGTAGACAATGAAATTTTACACAACGAGGTTAAGATTTGAAATCTATAGCTATCAGCTATTTTATTGCATGTTAAAAAAAAGTCAAAATCTTAATCGCTGATCTTCATTTGTCATTAAAAATAAATCTTTTTTTCAGACGTGCTCGTTTTCTGTTTTCAAACCAAAAAAACTTCAAAAGAACAGCCACTTGTACAACGACACAAATATTGCCTATTTTTTGGAGTTAAGAAGCAGTATCGAAGCAATCGAGAGGCGTCAACGGCAGCAATATACATTGCTTCAAGAGCAGACAAAAATTCTGCAAAACGTGCAGAGTGAAATACATAACTTAAATGCGATTCTTGAAAAGATGCCACCAACTTGCCGGTAGAAGAACCGCGTAGAGAAAAAGTCTACAGCAATTTTCCCGGTGGAAACGGAAGAGCCCGATGGTCTTCTCCAAGCAGTTCAGATGAGTTCTTGGTGAGGCGTAAAAAAGTAATATTTATTTAATATAATCATATTCGCTTATTACGTGTATTCAATTACTTGATCAGAAACAAATTTTTTTAACAAGAAACAATTTTTTTAACATTTCCTAAAACTGATCATAACAGTGCATTGCTTAGTTATATCTAAAAATTGCTGGTCTGTAAGAAGTTTGGTAAATTACACAACTTTTTGTAAAATTATGAGTCAGCAATTTCAGGTATTTTTAAGTCTAAAAAATTAAATTTTTAGCACCCAGTTTTTTTAGTATTATCTGAATATTAACATAAAGAATTGCTTATCTGTAAAATTTCCCATCTATTACAAAATCTTCGATAGCAAGGATCTACGATGCAGCGTCATATCGTTTATCAGGCTTTTTATGAAGAAAAAGTTGGTTTGCGACTATTTATGCTCCGGTATGGGTTCTAGACGAAAAAGAATAAAAAAGTTATTTCGAGACTCGCCGTTGTTTCGCTTGTTATTAGGTATGATTCGAAGAGAAAAATTTGATTGAATTGCTATTTAAATGGAACAAACAGTAGTTTTCTAATAAAAAACAAAGCCAATACTGTAGTTATCATTATTAATTTGGACGTTTCGAGTACAATTTAAATTATTTTCAAAATAATAATAAAATGTGTTTCTTAAACTAACCCAAGTAAACCAAGCAAATGTAAAAAACTTTTTTTCTTTACCCTTTTAATTAGCGCTTGACTTTTTATTAGACTTTTTATTTGCGCGTGACAAATCTTATTAGGGAGTGACAAAAGGCAAAACTATTGAAAATGAAAAAAAGCAATATTGGCACTGTATTTTATTTTAGAATTACTAAAACATCCAGCCATTATGCTCCGAAGAAAAAAAACAACTCTGGCTTAATAAAGAATGTTTACTGATCTACTAAGTTAATTAATTATTAAATATGTACAAGGGACAAAACTTTTAGCAATATGAAGATCGGGATGAGATTTTTAAATAAGTAAACTTTATTTTGATAATTGGCGTCACTAATTTGCAGTTGATAAAACAGTTATGTTATTAACGTCAATGTAATGGTCAGAATTATCCAAAATATGTTTGGTCACTCTGTTTCCCGATTGTTTGAATTGAGATTGTCATTTTTGAGTCTGGTAGCCAGATTCCTTTTAGTTTGTCCAATAAAGCTTTTTCTACAAATGCATTTTATTTTGTAAATTACATTATAGCGATTAATTGTTTCTTGCTTATATTTATATTTGAAATATTTACTAATGTCCAATATTGTCTCAATAAAAATAAATTTCGAATTCGGTATCGCTATTTTTTTTTTAACTTGGGTTAAGTTTAAGAGATGCATTTTATTATTATTTTGAAAATAAGTTAAATTGTACTTGAGAAGTCAAAATTAATAAATGATAACTACATTATTGGCTCTGTGTTTATTTTAAAATTGCAAAAACGTTTCAGTCATCAAGCTCCGAAGGAACAAATAGTGTTATTACGTTTTTTTTGTTCATGAATTTATATCGTCTATTTTAGTGTTTCTTAATCCTTTTTCTACCTCCACACCTCTTTTGGTCAGGCCTAAGCAGTCCAGCATCCCTATCATTGGCTAACAATTGTCTTTTATCTTTGAATGCCACATATATAGCCTTACTCAACACACTCTGAAATTGATTTCAGCATCCCAAGTTATAAAACACTGCGTATGACGTCTTTTGGCATTGAAACTTAGTGCAACAGTTATACTTTTACCCGATTTGATTGCGCACACATTGAGAATGTTACTGTTCGGTTGAAAGTTTTATATTTTTACATTTTATAGGAAATATGATCAAACTTTAGAAGTGTGTACAACCAAGCTGGGGAAAGTGCCGTAAAGTGTCTTAGCCAGGGACACAACAGTATGATGAAATTAAAGTTGAAATCGGACCAGGTTGATCTCCGTCAAAATAAAAAACTAACAAACAGCGCTCGAAACAAACAAAGCTAAAACCACAGTCTTTCCGCATTCATTAATGGCTTTAGTACGGAGAGAGCGGAACTGTAGCACCGCCTTCCCCTAAAAAAAGTCAAAAAGTGCCCCCACATATAGTGATGGCTTTTTTTGTGAAGATTACTATATTTTGGAACAGTAAAAAGTGGGCCCCGTCTGAAATGATGAGGTTTTTTTTGGAGATGATTTCTTTGAAGACCGAAAAAATTTGGAACACGAAAAAGCCCCCCCCTTATTTTCTTGCACCAGGCTTTCCTTTTTGAAAACCATCACTGTCTATGCTTAAGCTTAACGAAGATGCGTCAACCATTTGACTGAGCGATCGGTTTAAACACTTAATGTTGGAAACTTTTCAATAAAAATAAAGCTCTATTTGTGTAATGGATCAAATGGTCCAGTTTTCAAGTACTCGTATATTTTAAGTACTTTTATTTTTATTATCCGATAACGACGAAACCGTTGTTTTAATTTTTTGTTATATGCGCAATTGCGCGTTTCTTATAGTGCTGTTTGAACTGATTTTTTCTTTTTTTCAGAAACTTTACCATAGACCTTTCACAAAGACACACACTTTAATGAAAGTTCAACAACTGTTGGCACAGTATTCTGTCAAACGGGTGACTGGGAAGGAGGACGATGTAACAGAAAGAAGAATTTTGTGGTACAAAAAATTCTATTACTGGCCCTTCGCTAGAATGCGCTCAAGTTTCTGTCACTAAACCAGTGTCAGAAAGTCAATTTATTGCAACTTGATTACTATTTTTGTTGCTTCGTTGTTTCTTTTTTACATTAATTAAAATGTGTACATTTACTGAATGTGTTGAATTTACTTCCCGGTTCAGTAATGATTTTTTGAGCATTTAAATTGTCAGTTACTCTTAACATCAAATCATAGGTTGCGATTTCAGATGTATGTAAATAATTCGTTCTACTGTATTAGTAAGATGCAATGTCAAGAATATATTATTGAAAAAACAAGGAAATTTCCAAAATAAACCACTTTAAATTAATATTAATCATTTAAAAAAATTTAAATGTAAAGTTGTTGTAGTTATAAGATCAAATTTTTTAGTTATCTTTTAATCAACCATACACTCATCAAAAACTAAGTACGAGTAATGAGTAGAAACTAAGGCCCGTATTCACCAACCTCGTTCAATTTGATCCACGATCAACGATCAAACCTCGCTCTATTGAGCGAGGTTTGATCGCCGCTCAAAATCGGTATTCACCAACCCCGATCAAAGCTCGCTCAATTGAGCCGAGTGTGATTCGAGCTCAAACTGCTGAAACTGCTGAAGATGCTGTTTTTGAATGCTGTGTTTAACCAAGCGTATATTTTCCCTTGATAAGGTTAATTTTTTTCAAGGTAATATTTCGTCAATTGCTTGTTTCTCTCGTTCATTTCTAAAAATGTGCTTTATTTTACAATTATTAGACCGTGACACACGTGGCTATAAAACCGGCGATGCATAATATGTCTTTCTCCTTTCATTAGCACTCGTGACAGAAGGAATTAGTAAATTTGCGTTGCAATCTTCTCTAACTAGTGATTGATAAGATTCTTCTTTGCTTTCTTTCCAGGTTTGCTATAATATGAATAGATCAAAGAATTTTTCGGAAGTTGAAAAACAGTTGTTATTAAATTTGGTAGATAAATATAAAGATACAATTGAAAATAAGCGATCAGTGGTTTCCTATAAACAATTTACCAAATTATGTTACATGTTTGTGTATCTTGCAAATGATATACTGTATACTTAGAAATTTTTTATAAACTTGATAGTTAACAGTCAATCGTTACACCAGTGCATGATGAACATTGGATTTTATTGAGTTAAAAGAACAGATGCAAAAAAGGTTCAGCATTAGTAACGTAACTACAATTAAAAGCAAGTTAAAAAAAATTATCAATTATTTGCTGTCTTGCAACATTACCAGCTACTGAATTATTTCTGCTAACGGCAATTTCTTCATTTATCTCTGTTACAGATGACTCAAATTCAATAAAGTCACCTTTGTTTTGGGCAAAGTTATGGAGACATGCTGTAGCAACTAGAATTACTAATGTGTTCTTTAGTGATGTTCTTAAAGGAATGGATATGCATCGAAATCTGCTTTTCCACAATCCAAACATTCTTTCTACCGTTTCACGAGTTGCAATATGCGCTCTATTATAGCGCCTCTCCTTGCTTGTCGTAGGATTTATAACAGGGGTCATTAGATAGTGGCGACAAGGATAGCCCCCATCTCCCAGTAAGATACCGTCAATTAAACCATTTCTGAACTGGGAGCACAAAGCACTAATGTCAAAAATACGACTGTCATGTGTAGAACCAGGCCATCGGCAAACAATATTTGTAAACATTAATTTTATATCACATACTGCTTGAACATTCAAGGAAAAGTAGCCTTTCCGATTTCTATATAATTCTGCATTTTCACCACCGGGTGAAATTATTGGTATATGTGAGCAGTCAATACAACCTACAACACCAGGAATTTCATTTGAAAATCGAAAAGTTTGTTTGATCAGTTGTGACTCTTCCCCCAAAGGAAATTTAATAAAATGTTTTTTATTTTTGGCAATTTCACGGGATACTCTATAAATTATACGACACACTGTTGGTTGTGATACACCAATTAAGTCCCCATCAGTAATTTAAAAATTGCCTGTTGCATAAAAACGCATTGCAATAGCTACTTGTAAGAGGGGAGGCACAAATTTACTCTTTGTTGTGCTAAGTTGTAGTTCATCCGCAATTAAATTGACTAATGAAAGAGCTGTTTCTTTATATAATCTATACCGATTTTTAAATTCTTCATCGGTAAATTCTTCGAATGGATTAATTCTATCACGTAAGATTCTGGTTACCCTTGGTTCTTCTAACCGGTCAAGCAACTCAACTATATCCATATTACAAGTTTTATGTACCAAGGTTTAGATATAAATTTTTCAGCAGATAATAGTAAGCATAGTTTACAAAAATTATAATTATCATTATTATCATTACAAATTAGACTACATTTTATCAAATAAGTTTAAATTAAATTAAAAAAATCTTTCCATACATAATAACAGCCTACTTTTTTCCGGGTTTTTTAAAATCAAAAACGTCTCTGATCAAAAACAACCTACTAAAAACACTTTTTATGCTTTGAGCAAAAGTTGAGCGAGGTTTGAACCACCTCTTGAGCTGGTTCAAAATCTCGGCTCAAAACGCGTCATTTGAGCCGAGTTTGAGCCGACGTTTCGGTTGATCCGACTTGGTAAATACGAAAAATGATTTGACCGGAGTTTGAGCCGCGATTCAATTTGAGCCGAGTTTGAGCGAGGTTGGTGAATACGGGCCTAAGTATGAGTAGAATAGAATAGTATGAGTTGAATTATGTATTTATATACTCGTATTATGTATTCTTCTTACATAATAAATAAAAAAAATAAAACAATATTTTGTGTTTAAACATAAAAGTTACTCCTCCTGAACAAAAATATACTGTGTAAGTATTTTAAACAATATTTAGTCATGTGTACATCTATTGCGCAAGAATACACGCATACTTTATCCTTTAGCTACATAAACAAGAATTCATTGATAACCTACTTTAGGGTAAAACAATATATCCTTGTTTTATCATTGATTTAAAAATGACATTATCAAAGGCCAAATCAGTCCTGCAAGAATATATTTATGTTTTATCGGTTACATAAGCAAGGATTGATTGATGGCCATGTTTATCGCACAAGAATACATTGGCGTTTTAACCTTTAAACAACCGTATTTTTATCTTTGTATTTATTTATGGCCGGTAACATTTCAATACATACTGTATATCATAGGAAAAGAATCATCGGCAAGTCCTAGACTTTATCAATGAGCTATGCCAAACTCGAGGAAACTTACAAGAATATTTTTTAGATTTATTTACGATTTTTATGACCGGGTAAGTGATTCAATAAAAAAGTTAAAGATTTTATTTGTTGCTACAAGAGCAAAACGTTTTTGAGAATTGCTAAAAAATGTCTATTAATAGTATTTTCTAGCAATCTACCCAATAATTTGAACCTTATTAGATTAATATTGTCTTTTTCACGTTATTCAGCATGTCAAAGTCAGAATACTTGAGTATTTCATTAAAAAAAGTACGTGTAAGTGATTTTATAGGTTGGGCTTAGAATTTCCGCTGTTGAGAAAAATACACTTATTTTGACAGTCAATGTCTGGTCTCTTATCTTTTTCTAAATTATGAAAATTTCTAAACATTTTTTTTGCAGGTATAATTTTTTTCGTACTTGTTCTTCTTTGCAAAAATGGATCATTTTTTTGAATCTATACGTCATATTTACCTCTTAATGTTATTTATTATATTTTCCTGACTCGTCGAAAAACACTGTGAACATTATACTTGTGTTATAACAGTAAGAAAATTAGAAATACTTTTCTACCCATATTTTTATAATAAGTTGGAATTTCTTGGAAGCAATGATTGTAAGGATAAATCGATTCAATCAAATTAAAGTACAATATCAAATCAGACGTTAGTGTGACGGAGTCGCAAAACTGCCTCGTCCTTCAAGCTCCGCACAAACGCGATTCGCGACCAACGCCAGAACATTACGATTTTATTTTATTAAGAACAAAACAATAATAACGGCGCTAGTCGGAAACGGTTTTCTAAACAACATAACACAAACTAGTTTAAATACGTCGACAAATTGTCCACAAACTTACCAACGATGTTGGGCGGACGAGCAAAGGAAATCAAACTACCAAATTCTCTACCAAAAGTAAACAACATCCAAAGGGACAAATATATAACAGCCAAATAAAGTCTAAATGACTCTGTCCAAATGCTAAGTCACAGCCAGCTTAAGTCAAAAGGCTCACCAATACAACGTGGCATCACTTGATGCCGAACAGCCGCGCGAGAATCCACTAAAAGGTAGCGCTGATTATTCAGCGCTAATACAAAAGGCGCGCTTGCTCGAAACCCGTACCCAATACCTACTTCGCAAATATTTTACGCGAATGATGTAACAGTTAGATATTTAACATAACAGTTAGACATAATTCTCTTGAATGGAAATTGAGCCAAGATCTTTGCAAATCATTTAATTTTTTGCAGATTAACTTTGCCTTAATAAAATTCAGCAAGAACCTTGCAAATGATAAAAAAGTCGGTCGTATAGAGCCGTACTTAGCTTTTAAAAAATGTCGGTTTTACGTCGCGGCTCTACTGGTTGTAAACTTGAGAAAATAGGTAAACCACTCTTTATCTTGGCATTAAACAATTTGTTACAATAAGACAGCTGTCTTTAAACAAAATGTCAACAAAGTACAACTTTTGGCGCTTCAACTTATATTTTGATTAAAGATCTCTCTTCACGTTTGGTTGAAAGACATTTTCCATAATAATTTGATAATAAAACACATAAACGCTAAACAATTGTAATGTATTTTCTATTATGCCAAATAAGTGCAGCAAAAAAGGTAAAAACCATTGTAAAAGAAAACGAACAACTTTCTTTGGTGATAATTGTCCTGGCAAGCCACCATTTTGCATTATACGATGGTATCGTACATACCACACGGTAAAAAGGTATCGTCAGTTATGCACTTATGTCAACTCAGAAAAAAACAATAATTAATATCTTTTTAGTCTTTAGTAAACAATGAAATATAGCATAGCTATGTAATTCTTCTATAATTTCTCGCTAGTGTGCGATATTTGACTTTTGTCGATTGATCATTTTACTAATTTGAGTAAAAAATAACTCATTTTTTCTCAAATTCTTGTTTTATACACCATTGTACTTGAAAGTAATAAAATTAAAGAAATTTTAAGAATTTTTATTTTTATGTGCCTTTTGGTCAATTTTGGAGCACAACACCTTCCCTGTGTTTAGCAGTCAAAGGCTTAAAATCTAATGATTCAGAAAAAGCATAAATATAAAGTTTTATTTGTTGCTAAAATAGCAAAAGGATTTTTAGGAATTTTTAAAAAATGTTTATTTGTAGTATTTTGTAGCAATCTAGTTTATATCTTTAACCCTATTAATTAATATTATTTTGTTTATTTTATTCGGTATTTCAAATCCAGAAATTTGAGTATTTTATCAAAAAAAAAAAAGTACTTATAAGAAATTTTATAGGTTGGAATAACGGATCAGTTTTTTGAATGTTCTGTATATATGTTATATCTAACTTTTACTATTATTTATCTCAGTTTATTTTCCTGACTCAAAAAAAAATGTTGTAGACATTTCACTTGTGTTTTAAGTCCAGAAGTAATTAGTTGATGTCTTGTCGTATAACAGAACTAGTAGTAATTTCTGTCATACTTTTGTAATAATTTTCAATTTCTTGCAAGCGTTAAATATAACAACAAATCTATTTAATCACTTTAAAGTATAATATCAAATGCAACGTCATAATTATTTTAGATGGAAATCGAGCATACATCTTTTCAGATTAACTTTGCCTTAATGAGAATTAGCGAAATATCTTTCTAATTTTTTCTATAAGTCTAATAAAGAATTATCTCAGAACTAATAAAGATAAAAACGTGGTACGATTAAGCTTTTTCTTTAACTAATTCACAATTTGTTTAATGAAAATTGGTTTAGTCATTTCTAATTGTCAAAAACTCTTATGTTTGTGCCCAGTAAAGAGAAAAAATGAATTTGATGTGAGAATTAGATAGTGATTAACCCTTTGCAGTCCAATTGAGTTTACTATTTCGATTAGTCTAGGTCCAAATTCTTTTTCTAAATTTTTTTGAAAGATGTTTATTTGTATGTTGATTTTATGAAATAATTTTTAAGCATTGCAGGAATTCCCCCCAAGTTAAGTGAACTAATCAATTTAAAGTCCAAATCAATAAAAAATATTTTCTTGTATTTGTTACATACGGCTAGGACTTCTTAGAAAGGTTATAAACTAACTGCATATATGACACGAGTTTGGACCAATGCATGTGTGACATGGATTTGGACTAAAGAACATAAACTGTTTTTGCATCCTACACGGTTAGTTGGACCACAAAGGGTTAAATGTCCGATATTAATCTATAATCGAATTAAAATAAAATGTTTATTTGGTGAAGGTGCCGGATGGTATGGAGCTTTTAGCTTACAGTCAGAATCTAAAGTAATGTGATCAGCTTTGAAAAAATATCGGCTCTACGTCGCCGAGGGTCAGCTAATTGTAAACTTGAGACAATTCGTAAACAGCTCTTTCCAGTGCCAATAGGCCAATGTCAAGAAGGTGGTGTCATTTCAACTCCTGGCGCGTCAGCTCACATTATAAAACTAAAAGAAAAACAGTATTTTAAAAGCTAAAATACTTTAACCAATAAAGGCTGATTTAAAGTGCATAAATGAAATTGTCTTAAAATAAACCGAGAAGAACCACAGAGAAAAATAAATTTAACGACTATCAAACTTAGGCCGGTGACATTGATTCAATTTAACAAAAATTAAAGTTTAAACTGAAAAGCACCAACAAAAATTTGTCCAAAAATAGAGAAAATTAAAGGCTGAAAAACTGATATATAAAATCTTTAATAAGAGGGCTAGAAATTGCCATTAATCATATATTTCGACTTACTTTAACTAATTTTTGATACAAGTCATAACTGTAAACTGTCATCCATCCCCAAGCAGCAAGAAAGAAGAAATGGAGAAAAAAAGCAGTAGCAGTACATTGATTTTTGTTCCACTTTGCGTGTTCAACACCAGCAAGGAAGATAATGTAACTCATACATAAGTTAAAACAAATGTGAATTATAATAAGAGATTGCTTCTTACTTCGAAGTTCCCTAAAAATTTTCAAACAATATTATGAAGTTTTTGAAAATGCAATGTTTAAGAAACTATGGCTTAATATGTAAACATTCCGACATGCCTACAGAATGAAGCGAGTTTAATGCTCAGTTAACCTGAGTGAATACAATCATACCCTTGGGAAAAGCATTCCAACGCTATTTTTTAAATAAGCTAACGCTGCTTACCTGTAATACAAAGCACAACCATTAATAAAATAAAACTATGCAAAAAGCTGCTGATTAAAGTACTATTTCAACATATACAATCCCACGAACATCAAAAATTTAGCTTAAACAATTTTTCCCCAGGTTCTTTTTTATTATTGTGCACGATAGAATTGGGATTTCTTCTTTTTTGTTTATTTGGGCACAGATAGTTAAAAAAGTGATGAAGCTGTCAAAATACCATTTGTTGATAAAAGCACCTGTAACCGGATGTTTCGATTAATTTCAATTTAATACACCAGACCAAATTTACCTTAAAATCTAATTCACCACCCAATCTTGCCTTGTAAAAATGTCTTTATTTAACCCTTAATTATTCGCGCCCTGTCTCTAGACGTAACCACTCGCGTGGTGTACTTTATACACCAATGTTGATAGACAGCATTTACTTTGCGAAACGGATGAAATTATGTTCAAAAATCACAAAAATGTGCTTTAGGAAGATTCATCAGTTGCAGGATGTGCACAGGTGTCACATTTTACATCAGTTTTTGAATGATCTTTGCAGACAAAATCATTGCATGAAGAGCATCTCATAGTTGTCACCCTGTTTTTAGTTCTTCCACTAAGACGGCACCTTTTTCGAGATTTTGCAAGAGGTGGTTTATGGGTGTAAGCTTGTGATTGTGGCTTATATTTTGACAAGATGGATTGAATGTCAGCTGGAAGACTTTGTAGCTGTGCTCTGTTTTGCAGATGTGCCTTCATCAAACTCATGGCAAGATTCTTGAGGAACTGACGCCTGTTTTGTACTGCATCTACCGAGTTACGAGTCTTATTGTAAAAGGTTTGTCCATTCACACCTGCAATATTTAAGAGATCTAAAAACATACATAAAGGCCACTGGTGGGTTCTCCTTGACATAGAATAATTGTCACAGAGTTGTTCGACAGTATCTACCCCTCCTTTTGTAAAATTATAGAAGTGAATGATCTCTTGTTTTTTGATTTCGGCGTCAACTGCAGCATCGCGGTGCATAGTGGAAACTAAAACAACTGATTTGTTTTTTTTTTGGTGTAAATCAAACCAAAATAGCATGCTTTTGAAAGCCAAACATTGATAAAGAGATCGGCTTTTGTTTGTTTGGAAAAATTCGGCTGGAATTTCTCTTTTGGTTTTCTTCAAAGTCCCAACCACAGTTATTTTATCTTGCAGAAATGACATAGCAAGTGTGTAACAGGTGTACAAATTATTCGTTGTTAGATTACGGCATATACCTTTGAAGAGACTTATCAGTCTTTCAACTATGTCAGCAGCACTGTTGGAGACTTCATATGGCCCAGTTGATTGTTTATCGCAGTAAACTTCCTGTGAAAAATGTCTTGGCATCACAAAGTGCAAATATCTTCACACCATACTTTGCCGACTTACTTGGAATGTATTGGATGAAGCTGCATCTCCCTCGGAAAGGCACTAACATTTTATTCATTGTGAGGAACTCACTAAAGCAGAAGGCGTTTTTGCAATTTTGTACAAACTCATCTAGAATATACCCAATAGCTGCCAATTTATCTGTTTCTTTTCTCTGATTCCGCGTCATTTTATCATCAAATTGTATTGCCAACAACAGGAACAGAAACGGTTGTACGACATGCAAGATTTCTATTCCACTACCATCTGTGGCCCACAATTCAATAAAACTTATATGCCCAGCCCTCTTTACACCTGGACAAAAACAATAATCCAAGGAATGCCATGAGTTCAGTTTTTGTAAAAATTTTTGCATCTCTTTTCCTGTCATAGCTTGACTGTACAGTTGTATACATATTGGTGCATCGAACAATTTCCTTAATCATCTCATCTGTAATTAGTAATAGAAAAGCTTGTAGTTCGTCTTCAAAATGTCTGGCATTGTTTCTTGGGCCAGGAAGAAGTTTCACAATATTTTGTGCAGGAGTTTTTGCAAATTTACTAACACAAGGATTTTTGCACCACTTAGTTACTTTATCTTTGCAAAGATAATAGTTTTCATCGTCTTTATCTGAGCTTTTAGAATCAGTAGACATATCAGAATTCTGCAATTGGTCACCATCAATTTCCGAATCTGTACTATGATCGCTTTTGTTCACAACTCTTGCTTCGTCATCATTTTCCTCACTTCCTATTTCTCATCAGATTCATCTTGTGGTTGCAGCATTGCCCTAATTGTATCATCATCTAAAGCCCTAATCCATCGAGGCATTCTATATTAACCTATTTCTATACTAGAAACAGGGTAAGCCTGCAAGAAAACAAAACGAAAAAAAATGTTTTGAAAATGCACAAAAAATTAAATTTACGTATATTACTACTTGAGCGGTGTACTTTGTAAACCAAAATACCACCCCTACCCACAGATCTAAGTATGCCGGCCACCACGTGCTTTTTTGAATTACGCCAATGCTTCAAACATGTCTGTGGAGTTAATTAGAGGATAGATGGCGCTTGCTGCCTGCACGATTTCACAAAAAGAAAAGGGAGCCGAATTAGTGTGAATGGTGTACAACAAAGTACACGAGCGCGAGTAGTTAAGGGTTAAATCAGTAGCCAAGGGTTTAATGCTTGTTTACGTCAAACAAAACAATGTAACAATGAGTAATCGCTGCTATTCTAGTCTGCTTGGCGTTTGGCAGTCAAAAAATTCAGTGAGTCTGAATTGTCATGTCTTCATCTTTTTCTCTGTTTAAGACTATGTTGAAGTGAAAGTTTACTAAAACTACTATTGACCAGCTCCTGGTATTAGATTCAGTACGTAACTATTTTTTAAAGCAAATTTTGCAATTAAATAAGCTGAAAATATAAGTTGCATCTTAAGATTTTTTGCTTGCTTACAAAACACACCAACCAAAAATATTTCCTTAACATCACTGCATGTAATAAACAAATTTTGGTTTAAAGCTTTTTTCTTACTATTTTTTAAAAGTATCATATCATCAAATTAAATCTATTTTGGTTAATAAAAACAATAATTTTTTAAGAAAAAAGGATGATATTTACTTGAATATAATGTGAATGATCAAAGTTATTAGAAGTCCCGGGATTGATAGAGCAAATCCAATTTTACTTATTATGTTAAGCACAAAGTCTGCTGATTGATTGGGTCTCTGCAAGTATCATTCATTAACTTGTTAAATAATAATAAATAAAAAACTTTTCACTAAAAGTCTAGCAAGAATGCAATATTGGTTAAAATTAAATCCCAGCATTACTAAAATCTTTTATAATAATAAAACTTGTGCTTTTAAAGAACTTAAAAATCAATTCATAAATTTAATATTAAGCAATTTAGAAGCCAGAACAGATTGGTCTCTTCAAGCAATTGTATCTTTCATTAATTCACTTTTTTATAATTTTTCTAAATTTGTGGCTAAAATATTAATACCATCAGTAAATTCTAATAATTTATCAATAAAAAATTCATTTGATTTGGTCGATAGAATATCTAACTTTAAAATTAATGAAAATGATTTTATTTTTTTTCGATGTCGTATCTTTATTTACCAAAATGTTTTTACATGTAGCTAAATCAGTTATTTTTGGTCGTCTAAAATGTGATAACAAATTAGTAGTTAGATGTAAATTAAATATGAACGAAATCATGAATGCTTTGGATTTATGCTTAGACAACACTTATTTACGTTTCCGTAAAACATTTTATTGTCAAATTTTTGGTGTTGCGATGGGTTCTCCTATTTCCGTTATTATGGCCAATCTGGTTATAAAATCTATTAAAAATAAAACCTTAAAAGATTTTGCATCCCCACATCATATTTGGCTACGTTATATTGATGATACTTTGGTTGTTTTAAAGAAATCCGAGGTGGCATCTTTTCATAAATTTATAAATGATATTGAGGATAATATTAAATTCACGGTTGAACGGGAAGTTGAAAATGCTATTCCATTTTTGGACGTATTAACAATTTGTAATAATGGTCAATTAACTACAAAAGCCTATAAAAAGCCTAAGCATACAACCAGATCTTAAATTTTAATTTGTGTCATGATTTCTCTCAAAAAGTTAGTTTGGTTAAAACACTATTGTTACCGGCTACTTCTAAATTAATTACAAAGTATCGAGATAAGACCAAAGAAGTTATATCTATTTATAATGGTTTATGTAATAATAATTATCCAGATTGGTTATTAAACAAAATTAAAAAAGAAATTAAGCATAAAAAGTGAATAAAAGCGATCACATAAGTCAAGAGAAATACAACTATGTCGGTTTACCATATTTTGAGAGTCTTACTAATAAGGTTTCTAGAATTTTAAGAAAATTTAATATTGGCATTTATACTTACGCTTATAGAACAATTAGAAATATTTTAACTAAACTAAAAGACTTTGTGGATGCAATATATGAGCGTGGTACAATTTATAAAATTCCCTGTAAAGGTTGTTCTGGTGTACTGTATATATTGGTGAAACGGCCAGGTGCTTTAGCACTCGCTTATCTAAGCATAAACGCGATTTGAAACTTATTAATTTGGCTAAATTGAAAGAAAACGATTTAAATAAAGAACTGCATTGCTTAAACATTGTTTTAAATGTGAACATAGGATTGATTTTGTGAATTTTGAAATATTTTAATGAATTTTAATACTTATTATGATAAACAAAAATTTTTAGAATCATTGTATATCAATAATACAAAAATTCAATAAATGATAAAGATTGGAATGTTTTTCCGAAAATGTAAAGTAATATTAAAATATCACAATGAATGTGAGTTTTCAACCGATTAATTTTAGTACTGTTGCACAAAGTTGTTAAATTGTTATATATGGTTTCTCTCTCACCATTGTGTTTATCAGTTTTTTTTTTTTGCTTTTACATACGTTGTGCACTGTGTGTTATTTTTACCTGAAGAAGTCCGCCCGATGTAACGGACCAAAAGTCGTGTTACAAGTTTTTCTTTATAAAATATATTACGCCTTTTGTTGTACGTATTTGTTAAAGTTTAACTTGCCTCTGATTGTACAAGAGGAACTAATGAATTTTAAACTATTTACTGTTGTTGTGATTTTTGCTTTAACTAATTGTTTAAATTTTCAATTTCTGCTTTTACATTTTTTTTGCTTATGTTTAAAATCATTAATTGAATTTGTTTATTGCAATTTTAAGATAAAAAATGCTTAGAATTACATGCATCTCTATTATTTACAAAGAGTAAGCGTGCTTTACATGTTGCTTTAGATTTACGACACACACACAATGCGACAGCTTTTGCTCTCAGCAATTCTAACGGACTCTTAAAAATTGCTGCTAAAATGAAACTGATTTGGCCGTATTCTTTCAGTTACTCATGTTTTCAGTTGATAAACCGTTGTTTAAAGCAATAAGAAATTATTTTCTGCAGTAATTTTCAGTTTTTGAAAGTATGATAATTTTAAGTAAAGTTTTAATTGCTCAACCTATGCTCTGTTTTAATTCTATATATTCTTTGGTAAAACACATTCAATTAAATATTGTTATTCGCGTTCAGAAGCAAATTGATATAATAGAAAAATCAAAAACCGATTGTCAAAACAATTTACTAGTTTTCGGATTATGCTTTATCGTGGTCTAATTTTGGGTGAGCGTTTCTTTTACGTTTTTTTTGGCATCACAGATAAGCCGGTTGTCATTAATTTGAAAAACAGATAAATTTTATTTCAAAAGAAATAGAAACAACTGTAGAAAATAGGCATTCAATTCGTTCGAAGTAGATATTAAAAATTATGCTACAATTTAAAATCAACTTACAACAATTAAAGCGAAATTTGTGGTGTGATTACATTTGCAGGTAAATAATGATGTTTTACTCAAACTGCATCCATCAGTTAACCATCCCTCAATCTCAAAATCCCAATATACACAAGTCAAGTTCCACTTCTGTAAAAATAACAAAAAACTTTGGTATGTAAAGTTCAAAGAAAATTACTAAAATAAAAAGTAAAAAAATGTGATTATTTTGTGGTATTGTGATGCTTTTTGAAATTAACTGCTTTAATTTACACAGATAAACATTGCCGATAAGTTTGAACGTAGATATTTGCTGGTTATCCCCCATATATCATAGGGTAAGAGTTCATATCGAAACTTCTATTGCTTACGTAATGCTTTACAAACCCGCAATGAGCATTGAAAAACTGAAACATGAATTTCATTTAATTCTAATGACAAATACTGAAAAAAGAAGACTGTATTCTCAAGTTTGAAGGTAGCACTTTTGCATAACACAAATTATTTTTTAAATAGCTTGGAGAGTAGGTCCACTTAGTAACTTTTTCAATAAACACAAACAGCTTTTTTTGTTTCAACAGCAAATTGCAAATCACTCTTTTAGACTTTTTTTAAATTACAAATTATTAGTAAATGAATGTCACAATAATAATTGTAGTTACGTTTCGTACATAGCTTTAAGAATATCTGTGCAGAATGTCATTGGCCAATTGGATTTTCCGTTTTCTTCGGATAAAACTAATTTTCTCGCTTTAGATGGTCCTATTTAGTTTTTCATATTTTTTGTCTTAATAATTATCCTATCAGTGCCTTGCAAAATTTAGCTCGACCTAATTTCGTTTACTTGAGTTTTCCGAATTCCATTCATCCCTTGTGCTTTGACATCTTAACCATTGAGCTTTTAATAAGTTGTAATTTAATAAGTTGTATTTATAATTGAAGCATTGAGCTTTTAATAAGTTGTAATAAACTCGATTCATTGTTGCAAACACTGATCGTCATTTCATAATTATTCTAAAGTGTCACGAAGTTAAGGTTAATGGTATGCGATTATTATGCTCTACAATCGTTTTTAAAATTTTGTGAATAGCTTTCTGTCTTGCTCTAGTTTTTTATACATCGATGTTCGGTTTTAATTTCTTTTAATTATTCATTTATTTTATTTTGCTTTGTTCGTCCACCAACGTCACCTGCTTGGTACGGTTTCTAAATTTATTTTTAAAGTGGCTGTTTATCTTTATTAAAAATATAGATAAAATAATAATTTAAGCAGTTTTATACAACTTTAAAACAATTGAAACGTTAAAAAAATTCAAAACACAATCCATTCAAAAACAATAATTACCGATTGTTGAAAATCTGTAAAAGCTGGTTTTGAACTATACAGCAAATGGGAATTAGGAAACATTATTTCAAGGGGAGGGACTGATGCTGACAACGAGCTGTTCCTTCCGACATCGATTGAGACAATCTTGATATATATACCAAAGAAAACATTTTATAGTTATGCATTTTTCGAAAATGTATTTATAAGTTAGCTGCATGGACATGATTGAACTTAATTCATAAAAAAGTGCAAAGTTTTTAGCACTTACATATGAAACATTTTCACTCGACTGAAATAAGGTGTCATTAAAATATTCAACAATCGCAATAAGTATGTAGCTTCCGCTTTTTTCTGTACTTGCAGCCTGTCGCAAAATATTTGCAGGAAGGGAAACAATAGCCTCGGTAGCATAAGTGGAGTTGTATATAAACGAAGTATTAACATCAACTGACGTAACCTGAAAAAGATAAGCGTTTTTAGTCATGAAGATAACGACCTAAAAATATGAAAAAAAAGAAAGTGCAGCGCCACGTTTCAAAAATTCAAAAATACGCAATAAACTTCTCAATTCTAATATCTGATTCGTTTTGAACCTAGAGCACAGTAATTAGTTTATAACGCACCATTAGTTTATAACAGCAAAGTTCCTATGACGTTTTCCTGTCAGTTAAAAATATAAATATAGAAAAGAATTTAATTTAATACTCCTTGTCGAGATTAAGAAAACATTTTCAAACGTTAGTTTTTTTTAATTCGATTAAAATTTCAACTAATAAAATTTTTTGAGATTTAGAATATTGATTGTTTTCCTACCAACATTACAATAAAGTTCTTCTTGGTTTTGCAAAATATGTAATTTTTTGGTTTAAAACATTGCCAAATTCTTCTTTTTCTTTTATTTTTTGATTATTTTAGCATAATAAACGATTTACTGTTTACTTTCTAATAGTATAATCATAATTCTAAAATTCTTTACTTGCATATCCATTTCTACAGTAGATGACGCTGTCAAGGATAACTTCAAAAAAGGAGTTTTCAGACAATACATATGCTGCATAGACTATCGTACAGTAGAAGATAAAAGTTATAATTGCTTTAAGCATCTTTCGATTTCTTTATCCAATGGTGGCCACACATGCGACATTTTTGGGGAAAAGGTACCTCTTTTTGCATTGGATTAGGGGTTCTCGAACTTTTTTTCATTTCATACCTTTTGGTGAAGGACTTACACAGAAAAATTATGTCTTAAATTTAGTCGAAAACCAAAAAAGTTTACCATATGAAGAAATGTGCAAATTTTCATCACATACAAAAGAAAAACTTTTTTTTATCTTCACTACTATGAGCACAGAAATTTATAAAAATTGTGTTTTAAATCTAATTGAAGACCAAAAAAAAAATCTTCGTCTTTGTTTTGTAGTAGAAATTTACAACTTCTTTGGCCCGTTGACATTGTTTTCGCCTTCGACTAAATGTAAATTACAGTTTTCGTGCATTATCAAGCTCAGGGGTGTGAAAGCCAAAAACAAAAAAAGCATCGTACCAAAAAAGTTGTAAAACCTAACAATAAATAAAGGTGAAGATTTCACGGTGTGCTTTTACAACTTTTGTCATTACTTTTTTTGTTTCATTGGAGACACTTTCATTCAAGTTGACTAAGTTGTCTTGCGAATCTCCAAACTAATACGACGAATCCAATTTTGATATTTTTTTATGTGGATCCTGGTTGAAAACCCTACATTAGAATCTCGGCCAATAACCATTAGATGAAGAAACGCACTCAAAAGATCAATATGTATCTCAGAGATAAATCATGATTGCTATACTTACTCAAGGAAAGGTTCTTGATTTAACTTTGCACTAAAAGTTAACAACATTTTAATTAAGCGAGGGCTGCCAAAATTAGTCATCTAAAAATATCATTCAATAGTTTTTTTGCGTTTACTTTGCTATCAACACTTTGCATAATAAAAAAAGTAAACTTTTTGATTTTAATGATCGAAAAAACTTTTTTGGGTATTTTGTTGAGTTTAAACGACAAATGTAATCATAAGATTCTTTTTTTGTCTCAATGTAAATGAAGACTTTTTTATTTGTTTGTTCATTAAAAGCTTATGTGGACAAAGGTACCCACAGCAAGATTTTTAATTTGAGTCTATTCACAATAATTTTCTCCAATTTTTTTCTATAGGGTGTTTATTGGTGATCTAAAGTAGGCTATGTCGCACTTTCTTCAAATCTTTTGGCGTACTCCGTTTGCATTATAAAAATTTTCAAATTCACCAGGAATATACTTCAAATTCCAAATTACATCGAGTGTTGAAAAACGACTGGTTTAGAATTTATCAGGTATTTGGATGAACGTATGTTGTATATAAATAGACTTAAACCAAAACTATTCTAACTTATAACAAAAAATTATGTTATACATGTAGCTTTTGTTATCAGGTTAAAACAATTCGTAATTTATTATTAATTAAAATGTTTTAGTGATTATGTTATTTTTTTTACATAAAAAGTGTATACACTTGAATAACACAAACGGATGAAAACTATTTGAAAAAGAATAAGAAATTTTTTGTCATTTTTGAATGTACTTTTTAAAGCCTTCAACCTTAAAAAATTGTTTTCGGCTCTACCTGACCTGGGCAACTAATAATAGCAAAACTTGTCAAAAGTTAGTTTCACGAGGTGTCAAAAATTACATGCCTATATACAAAATATGAATAGTGTTATTTTCCGAAACATTATAGAATGTAGTTGTTATTAAACTAACTATCAACATAATCACAATCATATTAGGTTACAAAAAAAGTTAGTTCAAATCAAAATTGCTTTAGGATTTTGTTTCTTCCGTGTTAGTTAGTCGGGGTTACTGGCCACCAAAATATAACAAAAGTGCTATACAGTTATTCTGAGTCAAACAGGATCTAGACAGAGCAAAATTGATAGAGACTTACATGCCTAAATACAAAATATGAATAGTGTTATTATCCAAAACATTATAAAATGCAGCTGTTGGTATTATAATAACTATCAACATAATTACAATCATATTAGGCTACAAAAAAAGTTGGTTTAAATCCAAATTGCAATAGAATTGTATTTCTCCCATGTTAGTTCGTCGGGGTTACTGGCCATCTAAATATAAAAAAAGTGCTATACAATCGTTCTGAGTCAAACAAGAACCAGAAAGAAAGAAAGTTGATAGAGAGGAATAACAAGCAAGCTTTAATAAGCAAATTCTCAGTGCAAAATATAAGCGTGCAAGTAGGAACGCTTTGTTTCTGACAACGCAATTTACATAATCTAAGTTCAACTAGTACACTCATCAATATACTGTGTCCTTGGGAAAAAAGAGAAACATTTTAGCACTTTCTTCTGCTTGGTAGTTTAGCAAACATTTCTAAATTTATGTCATATCTTTAAAAAAATTTAAAACCTAATAAAAAGTTTCAATCAGGCAACGATATCTACAAGGATCTTCAAAGCAAGTCGAGATGGTTTCTAAATACTTGCTTCAGCTGCTTTAACTGGGAAAAGAGTAAATTGACAAAAGAAAAAATTGAAACTAAACATCAATTTAACACTAACGTCAAAACAATAAAAAATTTTTATCATTTTTAATATATTGTTATGCGTCATTTCATTTTAAAATATCTTGTTCGGTTTTTGTAAAACTATTCGTTTGAAACGCGTACCTCAAAAATTTTCGGACATGTTTAGAGTCTTGTTTTGGCATTTGAAATATTAACTTGATTTTTTTACCTCTAGCACATTTGCTGTGACTACTACTGAAAACTAAAGACGTAAAAAATAATCGCGATAGACGTAAATAATTGACAGATAAAATACATAAAACAAAATAAATCCATTGATGTAAATGATGGACAGATACAACTGTAAATCTTTAAAAAAAATTTATCTCAGCGAAAATTATTATGGATATAAAAAATTGTACAATAAGGAACAAATTAGTTTGTTTGAAAAAATCTCGTAATCATTTTAAAAAAAAATCTGTTTTCAAAGTTATAATGATTTTTAAAATAAAAGAGTTTCGTGTACATTTAAGAGCCCATTTAAAGCAATTCGTAGACTTACTGCAGTTCTACGTTTAACGCTTTTAATTCGGAATAAGATATGAATGTATATAGATCATAAATAAAGCTGAAGGAAGGAAAAAGTTTTGTTTTCTTTTTTTTAAGTAAAGTCACGGAGGGTGTATTTATTTCTTTCATTATCTAAAATTAGGCTATAAATTTGCTTTATTTCTTAGTTTTACGTCCTATTTTTACTTCACATTTTTTTTTATTACAGTGTAATGGAAGTTTGAAATTCTTTAAATAATTTGAATTTTTTGTTCAAGTCATTTTATAACTATACAACGTTAAAATTTTGATCATTATTGAACTTGTAATAAAGCAAATTTTTTAATTAATATAAACACTGTTACCAGGGATGTTACTTATTTTAAAATTCATTTGTTCTTCTGGTAGAATCAGAGGCAAGTAAAACTTCAACAAATACAGAAGGCATAATATATTTATTAAAGAAAAACTTAACGACGTTTCGTCCGTTACATCGGGCGGACTTCATCAGGTAAAAGCAGAACACAACGCGCACCGTATTTAAAAATCAAGAAGTTAAAAACACCAACCAACAAACACAAGGTGAGAAGCGAACAAACATTAGAATTTAATAAATACTTCGTGCAACAGAAACAAATTTAACAGGTTGAAAACTCACATTAGTTGAGATTTTTTATATTGCTATATATTTTTGGAAAAACATTATGATCTTTATCATTTATTGAATTTTTTGTATTATTAATATATACTGATTCTAAAAATTTTCGTTTATCATAGTCAATGTTATAATTCAATATTTCAAAATTACCAAAATCAATCCTACGTTCACAATTGAAACAATGCTTAACCAATGCAGTTTTTTTATTTAAATTGTCTTCTTTTAATTTAGCCAAATTAATCGGTTTCAAATCAAGTTTATGTTCCGATAAGCGAGTATTAAAAAATCTGTCCGTTTCACCAACATATTACTTCGAACAATCTTTACACGGAATTTTATAAATTGCACCACGCTTATATATATCATCTACAGAGTCTTTTATTTCTGGTAAAATATTTCCAATTGTTTTATAAGGGTAAATATACACATTAATATTAAATTTTCTCAAAATTCTAGACATTTCATCACTCAAACCTTTAATATATGGTAATAGATATATATCTTTTTCACTCATGCAAACACTTTTATTAACTTTTTTATGCTTAATTTCTTTTTTCATTTTATTCAATAACCAATCTGGGTAATCATTATCACGTAAAGCATTACAAACAAATTTAAATTCATTGATTTTATTTCGATAATTTGTAATTAATTTAGATTTAGCGCGAAACAATAATGTTTTAACCAAACCAACTTTTTGAGAAAAATTATGACATGAATTAAAATTTAAGTATCTAGTTGTATGTGTAGGTTTTCTATAGGATGAAGTCCGCCCGATGTAACGGACAAAACGTCGTTGAGTTTTTCTTTAATAAATATATTACGCCTTCTGTATTTGTTGAAGTTTTATTTGCCTCTAATTCTACCAGAAGAACAAATGAATTTAAAAAAAAAGCAAATTTTTATTCGGATTTTTGTTAATTTTATAAGCATTTTTCATATTGTTTTTACTTGAAGGGAAAAGGTTGAAGTTGTTAAGTTAATCCTTTTCTCCGAATTGGATGGAAATGTAACGCGACGAATAAAATCCGAAAACAGTTTTGCAATGTTCTTTGTCTTTTCCAAGGCTGCTGAATTGGAAGGTAGTCTCCTGACGTTGACAATTAAAGAGTCCAGTTTGTGGGACAGATTTAGGATATCGTTTGGTGAAACCTTAAATAAAAACACAATTATTGATAAACAAGCACTTGTCAAAAAATTTTTTAATCCAAGTGTGGTTATCTGTTTTGTTTAATGTTATTGCATAGCCTAACTCAAATCGTTTTATCACTTTGAAGGCTACATGGTTTTTAACAAAGGGTTTATTTAGTCAATTTAAAATCTACTAACTTTTTTCTACATTTAAAAATTTTTTTTTTATTCTTTAATATACGAGACACCAGGGGTGGCCAAGTTTTCTTCTGTTAAGTTTGACTTTAATTTGTTTTGAAAAAAAATCGCAATCGACCTCTATACAAATGCTGGAGCAGATAAAAAAATGTTAATGGCCCAACTGACAGTTTGTTAAAACCTAAAAATATTCGAACTTTAATCTGTTTTGGATTTCTTGATTTTTGTCCCTAAAAAGTAGTGACAACAATTGTTGGCAACCGAATTAAATTAAACATCGACCTACTTTTGGGTTACAACCTAGGAGTTGAAAAACACTGTAAAATACAGAGGTAATTTATATCAAAATTTTGGTGTGAAAATGTACTAGCTATATAAAAACTGGTAAAAGATTACAATATCCAACAAAATCACAAATTTTTACACATAAAAGACAGGAAGCAAAACAAATTAGATGCGATCGAGGGTGAGAAAATGTGGAGATCGACTTGTTGGCCACCTCTGATACACATCATTGCTTTACTTTTTGTTTATAGGGCCTGTTACTCTTTAATGTTAGCAAATATTCTTAAACTTCTTTTGAACCAACACCTTTTCGGTTTACATGAAAGGAATTTGTCACAGAACTGCTGCACACACAAGAAATTTGATTTAGGTAAGTCTTACTTTTCAAATAAAAAACCCAAAACATATTTGATAAAATTTACATCAATTTAGAACAAAAATCTAGCAGCACAAATAATATTTCTAAAAGAAGAGTTTAACTTACTTGGATTTGATTTGTTTCATTTACAAAATCGTTAATAAGGCGAAGAGTGCGTTCTGTTTGCATATCGTACTAAAAAAGAAATGATATGCTTTAACTAAAATTAAAAAAATTTGATTTAAAAACTTTTTAGAGTTGGAAAACTTTATATGGTTTCAGTTGGAATCGGATTGAGCGGGAAAAGAAATTTTACTACTGCTAACTCTGCGTACAAGCTTAATACAAATCAATATTTTTACAAACTCGAACTAAATTATACTAAGTAATAACGTCGTACTTTTTTACTATAACAATATATTTTTGCAATATGGACGAGATGAACAGATCGATACATTTACACTAAACAATGTTTTACCGAGAAAAAGAAAATCTACGCTATGCTTCAACGGTTGTCCTATCCTTTTATTTACTGTATAATCATCACACAAAAAATGTATCAAGTCAAATATCTTGTGCAAGAATTTCAGAAAAACCTATCTATACTCCACCGTCTACTAGTGTCTTCTAACTATACTACCCCACAAAGAGTTGTGGACGTGGTTTCCGCGCCTTCTACTTTTTAAGTGTTTCCACCACAAAAGCACAATATTAAACGCAGCAGATCTGAGCAAATCGTGGCCCAAACTTAAAATGTGGTGTTACTCAGCAGTTACACGTTACTTTAAAATGTTACCCATCTGACGCAAATGTCAATAAAAGATTGAAGGCGAGAATAAAAAATCAAATTTTTTTAAGCAATACATCTATTTTCTCAACAACTGTGCCTCGAGGGTTGGAATTTTTAAAAAGCAAATTATTGTCAAAAATTTTACTGCAAAGAAAGACTTGCTAAAAATCAAGCTCTGTAATGACTATTATTTTTATTGTTTTATTATTCGTACCAAATTAAGTAAAAGACTTGTTTGAGAAAAATTAATCCCAAAAGTGAAAGCATTTTGCGAGAATACCGCAAACACAAGCAAAAGAAAGGACATGATTTCATTTTTTCATAGCTTCCAAAGTTTTTTTAATTTACACATACATATATTATTTGGCAGCTTGATCAAAGAGTCGAGGTCTTGGAATTCAGTTGTAAAGTTTTTTTTTTTTATTATTACTGTATTTTTAATATTTTGGAATTGGATCACTTGTAATTGTTAGGTAATACATTTTTTTCAACTCCATCAATTTCGATTTGCATAATAATTTTTTTATGTTATTTTTAACATCGTAAGCATTTGCTTATTAATTAATTTATAATCTCTTTGATCCAGATGTATTTAGAAAAGGTTTTCGGACCGGGTGAATTTTCTTTATATATGTGATCTTTCTTTACCCACCTTGCTCAGTTGAGCCAAAATCTTATCTTCAATAGTTTGTGCTACATATCACCATTACACAGACTAGTTATGCACTAGTTATACAATATTCTAATTATTTCGATTATTTTTCTTATGATATTACTAGATACTTCTTTTTGTTTTTTCTTTCTTATTTCTTATATTACTGATCAAGATGTTGCGGCTATGCTTTCTATAGTTTTGTACTTGGACTTTACATATTTGATGCATTTTTTAACGTCTGACGTTGCACTGCTTTTTATCTTTTCTAATATGTATGATTTTTGTTTAAAACATTTAATAGTTATCGGAAATAAAAAAAATTTAACATGCAATGAAATTGCTTGACAGTTGTCGGCAGCGTGGTCGAGTGGTTAAAGCGCCGTGCTTATGATCAACATGGTCTTTGTTAGAACCCATTCGTATCATTCTTCTGTGTCCTTGGGAAAGACACTTTAAGGCGCTTGTTTCTGCTGGATGGTCTTGGCGAGCAGTTCTAAATTACAGTCATATTTCTACTACATTAAAAGCGGACAGCAACATGTTGGCATCTATGGAAGCAGGTCGGGGTAATTGCTTACCCTATGTATTAGCACCTCCATCGCTTTCCTGCGAGTCAGGAAGATAACTACAGAGAAAAATAAAAATAAACAGTTTTCCTATATATAGCACCTCCGACGCTTTTCTGCAAATTAGGAGAATAATTATGAAAAAAATCATAAATGAAATTTCGAATTTGATTTAAACTTAAAGATTTAAAGTTAAAGTATTTAGGCACCGGCCTTCTTTCCAGCCTCAAAAGAATCCTCGATATTTTGGGTTAGCAGAACAACTTGATCTACGGTTGACTTCCCGCGTCGAAACCCAGCCTGCTTTATAGGGAGCAATGGATCGATTAATGGCTCAACGCGTGCGTAGATAAGCCTCTCGAGGATCTTGTAGGAAGATATCGGTCGATAACTCTTTGGGTCCCCCACGGGCTTTGCTGGTTTTGTGATCGCGACTACAAGCGCTCTTCTCCAGATCTTGGGAATTTTGAGTCGGCGCAAACAGGAAAAAAGGAAGTCACGTAACCAGGACTTTCGAAGCAGCTCCAGCATGGATTACAAGCTCTGAGCAGATGGAATCAGGTCCCGGACCTTTACCTGGTTTTAAATGTTGGAGGGCAGCATCAAATTCTCTCTGTGAAAAATTGTCAGAGATATTTACTGCGTCTGGTGTTGTGGCCCTCCAAAGTTCAGACACTTCTTGAGAGACAAATCGAGATGACTTGCGGTCAGCAGCCTCGTATTTCCCATTTCTAACCAGCTGAGATGCAATAGCATCGGCTGAAACGGGACAGTGACGAGGAGAGTGTCATGACCTACCAGTAAGGTTGTTCAAAATACTCCACGCTTTTCGATTATAGTGTGAAAAGTCAATACTCCGAACTGCCTCGGACCATCAATCCCTCCGCTTCCTGTCAAGCTTCGCAAGCAGAGCTGTAGCAGCCAAATTTGAGTCGTCTCCCTAAGGAGACTGCATAAAGATTTTATAGAGGAATTTACACTCTGCATCCCAACACGGAATATAGTTATTTCGATACCCGCGTGGGATAGTGTTTTTGGCTGCTTTCTTAATGGTGTTACAGAAGTCCTGGTAGCCGCATCCACATCAAGTGAATTTTAATGCAACAAAGTCTTTGCGAATTTATTCGTCAAAGCAATGTAGTGACTCCATTTGGCCCTGTGGAAGTTCCATCGCTTAACAGGCATGCTTGGCACTGCCATAGCAAACCTTGGTTGTGTAATAAGCGAAGGTCAATATTGTGACCTGGAAAACTTGTCAAGGACACGTCTATCCGGTAAGCGACTGTTTGCACCTACGCTAGCGAAAGCTAGATCTGGATTTGTGCCGGTGTTCCAGCGGCTGGAATAAACACTGGCAGCGTCCTTGGGATTATATAGGAGGGCAAGACAATTAATACTTTCCCAGCCAGCCAAGCACTCACCGTCCGGACTGTTGTCATCGTAACCCCACTCAGCATGATGACAATTAAAATTGCCAGCGTAAAGACAGGGGTGAGGAAACACTGGGAGATCCAGGGTTCGCAATTGCGTTGGCGGTGGTTTGTAGACGTTGACTATTTTATATCCATCAACGTCAACACACAGCCACTCAATCTCCGATGTCAATGAAGATTGGCCCAAAAACGTGTATCTGAGTCGCTCGTGGACAAACGTGGCAAGGCCATGCTTCCTGCTTGAAAAAGACCCAGCTAGTTGGTAGTTTGGAAGTACCAACTTCTGTGCATCAGTGCAGTGGGTCTCCTGCAGTAGGATGACAAGTGCCTCAGACTGCATAGCGAGTTGATGAAAAACGTTTATCTCGCTTGCAGTGAGGCCTTCGATGTTCAGCTGAAGAATATTGGGTCTTCGAAACTTGTTGGCAATGTGCCCTGAAAAGGGCAGTTTTATCCAGACATTACCCCGTCCTGAAAAGGAAGTTTTCCGATTGGCAGACCCACACTGAACATCGGAATGGGTGGATACTCTTTCGTTTTGGTAGGTTTGGTTTCGGTCTGTCATCTTTAACACCAATGAACAGATTTGCTCAAGGCTCAGTCTGCGAGAAAGCACCTACCATCTGGGTCTGCTCGGTCCTGAAAACACACAAAGTTTGAGACTTAGACAAGTTCGTACAAACTGCCTGTAATTGTAAGACTGAGCCATTCTTGAGAATCTTCAATTCCGTGCTTCTCGTGCCGTAATTACTTTTCTGGTCAATTTTCTGGCGCAAGTTATTTTATGAGACTCATCGTATTATGCAATAAACGAATTCGACTTTAAAAAACTTGTGTGCAAAATCGAACTTGCTACATTGGTGCCACGAGTGACCTTCAGGAACATTTGGCACATCCCTAACCAAGCAACTGGCGCCCGAAAAAATCGAGAAATCTTTTGTCAAGAATCTTCGCTACTGTCAACTTCAGTTTCAACGTCGACAACCATCTTCCACTCGTTTGCAATTTCAACCGTGCATCTCATCTTCTTTCATCGACGATTTTTCTGATCAAAAGCTTTTTTTATCGCCATCTACATCATTCGTCTGCAATCTTCGCCGTTTTATCGAAGCAAGACGGTTCTCCGAGAAAAATTAACTTTTAGCCGCCGTGTCGTCAATAACAAAAACTGTTTAATTCTTTCATCAACAACAAACCGCAGCCCTACATGGATCATTGGTTTTTTGAATTGTTTTTTCTCTTTGAATGCATAATTTCGAATTAAAATTTAAATATTCATTTATTTCATTCATTTCTACATTTATCCTACTGACTTGCAGTAAAGCGACGGAGGTGCTGTACATAGGGCAAGCAATTACTCCGATCTGCTTCTGAAGATGCCAAGTAATTGATGTCCGCTTGTAATTTTTTTGTTTGGTTTTTTAGTTTTATAAATATATGACCAAAATTTAAACCTGCTTGCCAAGACCACCAAAAGGGAAAGTTTCGTAAAGTGTCTTTCCCAAGGACGCAACCAAATGGCGCAAGTAGATTTTAAACCGAGACGATGTCGATTGCAAGAACGGCGTTTTAATTACTTGACCACTCTGCCAACCAAACCCTTAAAGCTAATTTAATTTTTGGTCTAACCTAATTTAATCTTTGCTCTTGCATAACGAGTAGCTTTTGGTGATTAAGTATGGTTGTTTTTTCTGCTCAAACTAAAGATTACAGCCATTGTCAAATATTTTTGTCTTAACATTTTAAATTTTAAACACTTTTGTTTTATATTTATCTCCGCGCGGGCATAAAGTCCGGCATCGTAAATCTAAACTCACTACCCCCAGATACCGTCTTGTTTCTTCTGCGACTAATTGTCTTTCTAGCTCTGATAAATTTATAATTTCTGTTAGTCAAAGCGACCGCCTTCAATTTTAACAAACCAGAATGCTGTAATTTATGCCCAAATTTCGGAAGATAAATCCGCGCGACTAAAAAGGAACACACCTTTTACCTTCGTCTTCCACTTCCGAAGATGCCTCCAGCGCGCGTGGACATTTAAAAAATTAGCTACCTATGAACACTATTGCTATATGTCCGACGCATGCTCGTCAAACCTCGACTCAGTTTACAGACAAAGCTATTAATGTGAGCAATTCTCCATCAAATGCATTATTGTCCGCTGCTCCTTTTGACTCTGCTAACGCTGTTTTACATAAACATAAATAATTTGCTAAGAATAAAACTCTTTTTGCTAGTAAAATTCAGCAACGTAGTGTGCCACATTCCGTACATATCATATTATCACAAACGGACCACCCGTTAAAACTCGGGTGCGGCGCCTACAACTTGCACAATTAACTTTCGTAAACGCGAGATTGAATACATTTTGGATTTGGGTGTTATCACTTCTTCACTTTCTTCATTTGCAAGTGCTATCCACATTGTGCTTAAGCCTCAACCAGGAATGCTTCACATGGTGAGCGATTACAGAGCCCTTAACAACATTACCCAGCCTGATCGATACGCATTACCTTTAATTTCCTATTTTGTAGACTTCTGAAAAGATTATACCGTTTTTATCAAGACTGATGGTCTAAAGCAGGGGTCGGCAACCTTTTCAACGCAGTGTGCCAGTTTTTGTTAGCTGCGCGTGCCGAACTATTTTTGATAATATAGTACAGGGGTCGGGAACGTTTTCTTTCCAGTGTGACAAGTTGTGAAATTCAATGTCAAAATATACGTTTGCGTGCCGATGTCTTCACTTCGATTTCATCTCCGATTTCCCTATTTTTCTCCCAAAATCAGGATGTTCTCTAAAAAAAAAAAAAAAAGGTCTTCACTTCGATTTTATCTCTGATTTCCCTATTTTCTCCCAAAATTAGGGTGCTCTCTAAAAAAAAAAAGTCCGTAAACGTGTTTTTGAAAAATATTCACGACGCCGCGTGCCGTATAAAATCACCTCGCGTGCCGGGGGTTGCCGACCCCTGGTCTAAAGGTAATCACCAAATTTCTGTCGCTCGCAAAAAGCGTTGTAAAACTGCTATCATCACGCTATCCGTTTGTTTGAGCACAGTATGATGCCTTTTGGTCTTTGGAACAACGGCAACACTTTTCAACGCTTTATCGATAAGGTCACCCAAGGTTTAGACTTTTGTTTCGCTTACCATATATATTTTTGTCGCCCCGCATTCGCTCAAAGAACATGAACTCCATCTTTGCTTGTTAATGTCTTGTTTTCGCAAGTACGGCATTACTTTGCAAAAGATAAATGTACAACTGTAGTGCCAGAAGTTACTTTTCTAGGTCATGTTATCAATAATGGACGGCGTTAAATCTATTTTCAACAAAATTGAAGCAATTAACTCTTTTCCTAAACCCACACATCTGCGTGGTTTACTCCGTTTTTTTGGTATGCTTAAATATTATCCTCGTTTTATTCCAGATTGTGCAAAAATTTTACGCCCACTCAACAATATGCTATTGTCCAAAAAAGCATTTGTTTGGCTTTCGCATATAGTATTCTTGTCGCCACGCATTCGCTCAAATAGCATGAACTCCATCTTAACTTGTTATCGCAAGTACGGCATTACTTTACAAAAAGATAAATGTGCAATTGCAATGGCTAAAGTTACTTTTCTAAGTCGTGTTATCAATAATGGACGGCGTTAAACCTATTTCAATCCTAATCAATAAGGACGGTATTATACCTAAATGTTAAACCAAAATTGTTAAACCTAATCAATAAGGATGGTGTTAAACCTATTTCCAACAAAATTCACGCAAGTGCCTCTTTTTTTAAACCCACACATCTGCATGGTTTACTCCGTTTTCTTGGTATGATTAAGTATTATCCTCGTTTTATTCCAGATTGTGGAAAATTTTACGCCCACTCAACAATATACTATTGTCCAAAAAGGCAAGAAAGCTTAACTACTCTGGTCTGAAAAGGCCGATATGATTTTTCTCAACATTAAAAATAAATTGATTTTATTATAAACTAAGTTCATAATTGTTTCATTTATAGATATAGCTTTGATTCTATGTTCAAAGCCATCACTTCCAATATCTCATCTAAGCAGTTTAGCTGTACTAGTAGGAATAGGATAAATTCTCGACATCAGTCTCATCTTTTTGAAAGTGGATACCCTTCCATGGAACGGAAAATATCGCTTTAACTAATAATCGAAATTGAGTTTAAAAAATTAAAATCAGAAATTGCTTTTTTTGCTACAAGAACTGTGGTCACCTGGGATCACTTGCTGCGGCTGCCGACGTAATTCAGAAAATTGTTTATTTATCTCTGAGTTAAATTTTTATCATAGAAAGGTTTAGAAGAGCATAACAGCACAATATTATTTTTCATTTCTTAAGCAATTCAAAGGCCAAAACACTTTTCATAAACCTCAAAAAAAATCTTAAATAATCTTAAGAATGATATTGATTTATCCTCATTATTTATAAATCATAATAATCTTATATAAAAATTTATAAACTGCACCAACCTTAGAAAACCCTTAATATTGTTTAATTTAAAAATTTTTAGTCTAATCATTACCCTAACGTTTAAATATGGCTGATAAAAACATAAGATACTGCAAAAGTATTGTCGCATAGTCAAAATTAGTTTCCAATTTCCTATTCAAGAATTTGAATTTAATTAATCAAAAAAGAAACGAATTTCAAGAAAACCTAGAATTAAGATAAAAAATTAAGAAACTGCTTACTTTAGTTGTTTTTGCAGAAGTTGTAGTTGACTTAAAAGTGTGTGGTGCTAAAAGCATTGACGAAAAAGCTGCTGATGAAGAAATAATCGATGAAAAGTTTGAATAAATTTTTTTGTTAAAATACTCGTAATATTATAATTGTTAGGAATCACTTTTAATTTTACTTTTATAGACAAAACTTAAAACATTAAACGATCACATACGCAGCCCATAGTATTTAAAAAAAAATTGTGATCAAAAATTAAACAACTGGTTAAAAATGAAACGAAAAAAATGCTTTCAAATATTTTATAAATAAAGATTTCATGAATTTAAAAAGTCCGTGCTGTTTCCCATTCTTCAAGGATATCTTATTCCTCAACTCTTTAAAGAAAACACTATAGATTCCCACTCTTGGATTACGACTGCTTTATTTTTTTCCACAGACTAGTGGCGTGGTATTTTTTGGTACTTGGCTGTAGTTAGAGAAGTGATTAGTTTCATGTGTGCGAGTTAGGCATAGAGGGCATTGTGACATATAAGTATTAGGATTTATTCAGTAAACTGCGGCCGACAAAATCCTTAAGCAAATAACAAAAAAAATAATCTTTTAGAAATCACTACAGTTTAGGGACAAACGACATCTTCTAATGATCTATAATTATTAAAATTTATCATTGTCAGTTATGTGCGGCTCGCCAATCATTCCAAAAGTCCCAATGTGGCCCGAATTTAAAAATTACGTATTGTCCACTTCTGGTTTACTCTATGTTGGTAACTTTACAAGAGTAGTGATTTGTTGGCTCCAGGCTTTACCGTTTTTGTACGCATACAATGTGATAACATTTGTTATGACAAATAAGGGTAATAGGGTGTGGCGTTATCAACTTTACTGTTTTTTCTGAAACTCAGTTATTGTGAGATGATGGTAGTGTAAATCTGCTTCTGATTTTCTTTACATTCTTCAGGGGTTACATGAGATGATGACGTAGAATGATAATTGTTACGAAATATTGTGGATTTTATGTTTTTGGGTGGATTTGAATATGCATTAAGACCATGTAAAGTCTGTGTTTGCGTTTGAGTCATTTATTTAAGTTGAGTAGCATGAAGGTGGGTTCAGATTTGCAATACACTGGTTTCGTCGTGTTTGTGTTGAAGCTTGTATCTCGTGTGCAGCCGGTAGCAATGCTTAATAAGCTGTGTTCTGTTTGATTTACAGTTTCTTGATGTTGGTTTTAATATTTTAGCGCTTCATATGGTGTTGACATATTCCAAAATGCAGCGAATGTTAATTTTAAATTTGACGACAATAAGCTACTTTCGTTTACACCATTTGACAGAAGTAAGTGCTTTCAGAATGTTAAACGCTTTTTTTTCTTTAATGACAGTGATGATTATATGTTGTGAAAATGTTAGTTTTGGGTATAGAGTAATTCCAATAATTTTTGGGTGTTTTGTTGTTGGTAGTGCCTTTTTTTTAAATTCAGTGATAAAGTTGTAGCATATTCAGCTAGGTATGGTATAAAAATTGTATTTTTTTTTGTGTTAACTTGAAGACTATTAGGGGTGGCCCTTTCATAAATTTTCTAAAGAAATAAGTGAATGAGTTATTGACCTTTGAGATGTTTAGTGCAATATGCTGTGATTGTTTTGTTATTGGCATATGTTAAAATTAATAGATCTTTTTAGAGGAGTGAGATGTCAGAGGTGCAAATGTTAATTATTTTTTGAAGACAGAACTCCACCTAGTGGAACTCCAGCGTTGATCTGTTTTTGTTTTGAGAGTGTGCTATTGTATTAACCTTAATTTACCTAAGGGGGGTCCTCAAAGGACCCCCTCTTATATAAAAACGATATAACTCATAAAGTTTGAATGATAAAAACCTAAAATTTTTTTGACTTTTCCTAAAATTTATTTCTGAATATTTTGGTATTTTACTTGAGCAAATCCGATGGGTAGTTTTAGTGTAGCAAGCTATTTGTTTGACTTACCTCTTGATTTTTGTATACTTTTTGTGTGCAAAAATCATGAGATAAGTCAAAAAACGTTTTAAACGTTTTGCGGTGTTTGTCAAGATTACTGCCTCACGTAGTAGTTATTTATTTTTGCAGGAGACTGTGACTAATCCGACTTTGTCGCAAAACAAAGCAATCGACAAAAATTTGAGAACCTTCAACTTTATGCAAAATAAGAAAAGAATAATAGCAAATATATTAAAAGTAAAGACATTAGACTAAACTAGAATAAATTTTTTCCAATATATCAAAAAATCAACTGCGCAGCTATTTTCTGTTTAGAGTATTAGACATGTAAATTTAGGGTCCTCCGAGGACCCCCATAGGTAGTCAACAGAAAAAACAGCCTAGGTAAATAAGGGTTAAAAGCATTCTTTTTATTGGAAATATTTCCTTATTGGAAAGGCCCTTGGTTGTATGCTCTATGTGTCTGTCAATTTTGTTTGTGCAAAATAGAGTGATGTTTGTGAATGATCTATAAAAAGCTTTTGTTTTGTCTATATCAGTAATGACTGAATTATTCTGAAACGAATGCTTTTGTTTTGTTGTTTATGTAATTTTTTTGGATGGTTTTTGCTATTGCGTGCCAACGAGAGTGGAAGTTGCTTGTAATCAATTTTGTCAAGATGTTGTTTCTAAGTCGTTGTTTTTTGTTTATGTATATATGTTTGTTTATGTTATTGTTAGAAGTAATTTTTTTTGGCCTGATTAATTTTGTTTGCAAATGTGATTACGTTGTTGAATAAGCTTGCGGATGGGTACGTGAATGTGAATTCATTTAAGAATGAAGAGTCTGTCGGTATCCAGTCTTTTCTAGACAAAGTGTTTGCTTGCCTTACAAACGTTTTTGGCGTGAGGTCTGTGGAAGACGAGATCTTCAACATGTTGTTGAAATTATCTTCAAATGACTTTTTGGTAATTTGATATTGGTCTTGTGAAGTGAGAGAAAGAGAGAGTTTATGGTTTATGTTGAGAGTGGTGAGGAAGGACAAGTGATCTAATGTGAACGAGTGAATGGTCTGCCGGTTAGTGCAATCGTGCGAGTTTGTTAAAGCTGTAGTGATGTCTGGTGTAGTAAGCTGTTGTGTTTGATTGGATGGTAGACGTATTGGAGTGATTGTGTTTTATGTGATATTGATTACAGTCAGTGATGGTAGACGTATTAGAGTGATTTGTGTTTTATGTGATATTGATTACAGTCAGTCAGTGATACACTCAGTGATGGTTTTACAAAAAGGAGACCTGGTGCAAGATAGAGAAGGGCACTTTTAGTGGGTTAACGTTGTTTTGGTTTCAAAAATATTGTGATCTCTAAAAAAAGGTGATCAATTAATTATATTTTCTATACTAACCCTCTTTATCGTAAAGTTATGATGCAGACAGGGGAACCATTGTCATGGTGCTGCTATGAAGAAATGCGGCAATATTTTGCTTGGAGTGCGACTGGTCCATTTGCTTCTTACTAAAGTCATCATTGATTAGAGTTAAACCAAATGTATTTAATCAGTTTTTTTTCGTAAACTTCGGTCGGCGAGTACCATAATGGCGAGTGAGCATTGACAATCGAATTTTCTTTTCTTTGTGATAGCTGGGTAGAATGTTTGAGCGGAATATAAATGTTTGCAATATGTTATTGCTGCAATGTAGAAAGATAGATTTCGATGATTTGTAATTCAATGTGCGAGATGTTTGGTATTTCAAGTTGTGAAAAACTGATGTTGTTTTTAATGTAATTCAGGAGCCCTCCTCCTTATTTGTAAGTGCTATCTTTTCTGATAGCTGTGAAGTGAGGAATGTTTGGCGTTTTGTGGGATCAATCAAAGTTTGACTCTTGTATTGTTATCACGTCCGTTGTGAAGAGTATTTTATCTGTTTTGTTGCGAATGTCATTTTGCATTTAATTGCAGGACTTGGAGAAATTTCTTTGATGATATTGTGTTTGTTTGTGTAGTTGATTGTTTTTTTGGTTAAAAGTGCTGTGAATCGTGCAGCACCATTTGTTGTTGTAATCTTTTGTTGTGATTTAGGAGAGTTTTAAATGCATTGTTGTTTTTTGTGGTTACTTAAAATAAATGTTTGATGCTTAGTGATAGGTTTGAGACAAATTTCACAAATCGACTTTCCTGAGAAGCTAGAAATCAATCTTTTCTCAACACGAAGGTCTTCAGGTAGTTAAGTAATCGGCAACGTGGTTGAATGCTTAAGAGAGCCGTGATTGTGATCAACATAATTCAGTTTAAAACCTACACGTGCCATTCTATTGTGCCTTGGGAAAGACACTTAACCGTATTTTCCCCTACTTGGTGGTCATGGCAAGCAGTTCTAAATTTTAGTCATATCTCTATGAGTTTTAAAAACACAAAGTAAAAATTTTCAAGCGGACAGCTATATCTTGGCATCTTCGAAAGCAGGTTAGGGTAATTGCTAATCCTATATATAACGCTTTCCTGCGAGTCAGGAGAATAAATATACAGATCAATAAATGCATAAACAAGATAAGAATTTTAGTCATATCTGTAAAAAATTGAAAATTTTAAGATAAAAAATTGCAACTGGAGTGCAATAATCTTCGTGTCTCTAGAAGGAGGTCGGGTTAGTTACTGGCTATTTTGTATAGCACCTTTGTTGCTTTCCTGTATGGCAAGAGGATAAACATAGATACAAAACAAATAAAAGATAAGCACCTTACAAAGTCACATTATCTAGATTTCTTGCTATGTGCAATTAGAAGTGGACAATAAGGCAACAAATAAAGTGTTAAGAATCACATATTTTTAAATTTTCGTGGCTTGATAAATTTTTAGAAAAGAAAAATTATATTTCACTTTACTTAACTAATTGTTTTTGCATTTCCAAGTAAAAGTATAAAGTTAAAACATGCAATAATAGTAAATTAATGAGAAAAAATAATGCACTTAATCATTTTAAATTGGTATTAGAAGTTATTTTCTTTTCTAAAAAAAAAATTTTAAAATTTTTAAATTGAAAAAAAGACTTTTTAGTGCTAATATAACAATGAAAAATATTTCAAAACTTTTAAAATATTTTTGTGTAAATGATATGTGTTGTGTTGAGCGGAAAATATAAGAAAAAAATTATTAAAAACGAGCGCTTTAGTGGATCGGAAAATGTTTTCTTCAAAAAATAAATAGGTTATTTACGCATTAAACATTATTTGGTAACTACTTCTTCGAAAACTCTATATGTAAAAAATTTTTATTTATTTTTAATCACAAAGTTGGGAAAATTTGGCACATAACAAAATTAGAGAGTTTATTTATAAATACAACACAAGACTAATGCAATCGAGTATGTTATCTATTTGCTGGGCTATGTCTTGAATATCAAATACCATTCCAACATCGAAAATCGAAAACAATTACTTAAAATTTTTCAAAAATTATGCGTTATTGCAAGATTATACAAAGTAAATGCATGAGTTACTGTCTGCATGCGTTTGTGACATGAAACCTATACAATTATCTTACCTGGGTAAATTGTGTTTGACGGAAACACTATATTTGCAATCACACGTAAGCATGTGGAGCCCCAAAAAAAGTGATTTTTTAGTTGACAAACTGATTTCAAAGCGCACTCAAGCGAGAAACAAGCGGTTTTGTCTAAAAATAGATTCCTATAAACACAAAGGTAACTTAATACTAGATTTACCTAGGTTTTGAATTTGACACCAATTTTTTTTACGTAAAAACCATAATCATTTTTGATTATTCTGGGCTTTTACATCGTAAATTTTCTTAAAATTTAGTGTTTTTTTATGTTGTAGATATTTGTTCATTAATAATTTTTTTGAAGCGGAGTTTTGGTCATGAGAAAAACACAAACCTGCTTTTTACCATAGTATTGTATCCGAAACCAGCACTAATTCAAGATTTTTTCTGTAGTTTTAATACTTTGATTTGAGGTAGGCTGTATATAACAGTATTTATTAGTTACACGCGTCTGTAAAGTGACTTTTATTATAATACAAAAGACAAAATTTTATTATCCCATGGCTTTTGTTTTGACTTTAGAAAGTCTCATCAGACAGTCACTAGAATAGTAATTTCAGTGACCTAGCATGTACTTGCTAGCAGCCTAGCTGTGACTATATTGCAAATTGTAAGTGTAACATCTATCTGTTACAAAAACAACTAAAAACGTTGTCTCGTAATTCAACGTGGTAATCTGTTTGTAAAAACGATAGGATTACTGGATTAAGAAAAAGCAATTGTTCATTTATTGTCCTAAAAGTTAGTTAGTAAAAAGAGTTTTATATTTTGACAAAGCACGCAGTAATAAAGGCAAAATGTTTTTACTGGTTCTGAAGAACGGAATGTTTTACTGATTTTCCAGGACTTTTACATTTTGCAGCTAATTTAATTATAACTTACTACGCGTGAAAACAACTGATTCGAAAATCTATTTTTAGAACAATTACGAAATATTGAAATGAAGACGCTGCTAGATGCGGAGAAGAGGATTTTGGTTTGAACTTCTAAGAAATCACAGCTTTTGTCTACGCTAGTATGCACGTAATGTTTATGGAAAAAATCTTTGGGTTTATTTTGTGTTGAATAGAGTATATAGCATTCCTTTTTTTTAACCCAATTCATTCCAGAATTCAGGAGGGCAAAGAAATTTGATTTACTCAGTGTATAATAGTTGATATAGGGCCTATTAAGACTATGTATGAGTTTCATAAGAATTAAAAAATATTTACTGTGATTTTAGGACTAGTCCCATTTGGGGATTATGGAATGTAGGCGTATTACTTATAAATTGTTATATTCAAGTTAGAAGACATTTATTCAAAACTTTATAATGATAACATCATTACAATTACAAAACTACCACACAAAGTCACATATTTCAGTTAATTTTAGTTAGAATGGTATGCTTCAAAACACTGTACATGAAATCCAAGATTGCACTGTCCACATTGCTTCCTGGCATTTTTCTTGCACACCTTGCATTTTCTTTGTTCCCCATCATCAGTTCTTTCTAAAAAATGCTTTTCACCAATAAGGTTGAGTGGCTGTGGCAATCTCGGACCTTGACACCAGGCTTCTTGGGTTTTGAATTGCTGTCAGTCTTCAGCAATGCTGTTGTTACGTACACTCTGAAGTCGAGGAGGTCCATTTTTCTTCCGGATGAAGAAGACTGTACAATATATGACTGTTAACAACAGCCATATCCAGACAGTGAGTTACCAATGAGAAATACTATTTTTTACTCTTTATGCCCACTCTGTACTTCTGAATCTTCCAATCAGCCAAATCTACCCCGAGCATACCAGCATTATATTCCGTGATGCACTTGGGTACTTGAACTGGTTAGCCTCGACGATTTGACTGTTTCATTGGATTTACTCTATCAACATTTGACAATACACTAACAATGCTATTGTCCTTCCAAGTGCAAGAAAACAACCCAGAAATTGCATCAACAGCAGTTTTCAGGAATCTCTTTTCTTTCTTCATCAAGTCCTTCTTTGCTCCAAAAGCATTTTCAGGAAGTCTGTTGAGTCTGACAGTACCAGAAGCCTTGATACCAAGTTCTGTAAAACTCTTCATCAACTCCATGTTGGTAAAGAAATTGCCGAATAAAACAGAGACACCAGAAGATATTTTCTCAAGAAGATTTAAAACCACCTCTGTGCCAAGTAGAACATCCTTTGGTCTCGGTTGTGCATTGGCTCCCTGATGCACAAAAAACTTGTAGGTATAGCCAAATGTGCTGCACAGTGCCCACTCCTTGAATCCAAATTGTACTGGTTTCCCCATGATAAACTGTTTTATGGGGTGTCAACCATAGTAGCCTACTATCTTTTCATCCACGGAATATTTGTCACTAAAATACCCAAATTGCAAGAAGTTTTCCTTCATTTTTTCTATTAAAGGACGTATTTTGAAACAATGGTCCTTAAAATTTTCAGGAATTTCTAGGTTGTTGTTCAGATTAAAGTATTTCTTTAATGCCATGAACCTGTTTTTGGACATGGTTTTCTTAATAATTGGACAGTCAAAGTTGGGATGTAGACTCCAATACAGTTTTTGCCTCGGATAAGGGCAATGCTCAGAAAGCAAAAGAATGCCAACAAATATCATATAATCTTCAATTGTGCAGTGAAAACTTGGATCATTCTTCTGTGCAGCATAAATTTCGCTTTGGTTTTGTATGATTTCAAATATGCCACTCATGATGAGCATAAACAATTCAAATGGATTTTTGTCAATAAATTCATGAATCAGTTCTTCCATGACAGGTTTGTTATTGTAGTTATTAATTGTGGGTACAGTCGGCTTTGGTGCAGATTTCTTCCGTTTGGGGATTTCCTTTAGTACTATTTTTGCAAGCTTAGATTTCCTTATTGATGCTTGATCTTCACACACATCTTCACTTTCATCATCTGTATCTACATAAACTTAAACATTTCCTGGCACATCCACAATTTGAGTTTCACCTATTTCTTCATCATCAAATTCTTCGGCATCACTCATTTCATCAACAGTTTCTGGTGGAAGTTCTATGACATCAACAGTCTCATGTTGACAATTTGTTGATATTTCATCTTCCATGGTTTCTAAAAACTCCACAGCCCTGTCAATGTTCATAAACTTTCTAGGTTTACTCATCTGAAAAAAAGGTAAAAATGTAGGCAAAATACCTCAATCCCCAATTGGGACTTTCATCATTCAACATGCCCAAAAATGAATAATGTAAGATACAGAGACTAAACACAGTACACTATGATAAATATATACATTTACTTTATATTTGATGGGCATGTTGAAATTTACAAATAAAACAAATACACAAAATCTTACCTTGAAATAATGAAGTCGAAAATTGTAAAATAGTACAAATTTGAGATGAAATTTAGAAAAGATATACTTAATGTAAAAGTCTATCAATGCAAAATTAAAATATAATGTCTCTACAATGATACAAATTAATTTATATTTCGTAAAACCTTCAAATAAAGAAGAAATTCCACTCTAAAGTGTGATCCCCAAATGGGGCATATGGAATGAAATGGGTTAAAGTGCAGAAATCGGACCACTGACATGTGCCAAGATTGTAACAAACCAGTGTGTGGGAGATGTGCCACCAGAAAGTGCAAATTGTGTGCATAAATACAGTCATGTGTTTGAGTAACAATGACTTAGCCTTCACCGGTTATCAAAAACAAACCCTTGTTTTTTGAGAGTGATTGCATTAATTCAATAAAACATCAAAACTATCTTCTGATTGAAAAGAGTTTTTGGACTTGTGGTGCCTTTTATGTGCGAAATACGTTGTTTTTGAAGTTTTCTAAAATTTTGCGTCAATTGACGCACTCCGTCCTTCTAGGTAGGTGAAAATTGCCGTCCTTCTACTGTTAAAACTATTGTAATAACACAAAGAATCATAATTGACTTAGAGCAACAAAATAATGTTTTTAGAGTAATATTTTTACCTTAAAACGCAAAACAGAAAGCAAAAAAATACGTGTTGTTTAATTGTTTTAGTTTGAAAAAGCAGAATTTACAGCTGTATCTTTAGAAGACCGTCGGGAACTAAATTTCAAGTTAATTTAAGCCAATAATTGTTAACAAAAGGCACCCCTCCCTTGAAAGAAGTTAAAAAATTCAGAGGGGTCAGTTTTAATTTCACATTTTAAACAATGCATATATTTTGTCAACTTCAAAAATACTACTTGTTTCCAATAAAGTGTGCATGAAAATTAGACGTTTCGTCTTTGATTTCAAGAAAATACTTTTTAGTCCTCTCTCCGCGATTTTGAACTTTTTATGCTAGGATGTTTTTTTTACTTCACCGACAGAAATGTTTTAGGAAACACCCAAAAACTTTTGAATCTTTAAGAGGTCATGAGCCAAAGCACAATCAAAATTTTTTTGGCGACGCTCCATAGACAGGTCATGGTTGTGCCAAAAAGCAGATTATCTGACTGTAATTTAGAGAATTAAGCCCCCTTCGCCTCTTGAATCCGATCATGAAAGCTTTAGTAAGCATGTGAAATCGAAGACTCCCATTCAAAAACAAATTCCTTATGAATTTTAAAACCTTAAAAACTGATTTGTCTCTAAATAAACAGATTTCGCAATTCTAATGTTAAAGGAAACTTAAAAATTTTGCAAGTTTTTCATAAACAAAACATTTTTTTGTAGACATCGTGGTCGAGTGGTTATAGCGCCGTGCTTGCGATCAACATGGTCTCCGTTCAAAATCTTCTTGCTCTATTCTGTGGTGTTCTTGGAAAAGACACTTCACGTAACTTTCTCCAGCTTGGTGATCTCGGCAAGCAGTTCTAAATTGAAATCATATCACTATAAAACTATTAAACTAAAACAACAAATTTCAACCGCACAACAGTATCTCCGCATCTTCTGAAGCTGGTCAGGTAATTGCTTGCCCTATGTATAGCACCTCCGATACTTTTCTGCAAGTGAGTATGGGAAACAATAAAAAAATGTTTTATTAACTAAGAACGAGTTAGGTAGGTGTGACAGAATGCTTTAAATTACTTTTTTTATTTAAGTATTGCACTGTTTTGTTATTAAATAAAATTAGTACCAACATTACTTTAGAAAATTAGTGCCTCACCAACCACGAGCTTCAAGGCACGTCACTGGTGAACGTCATAATAAAATAAAAGCAATCTAAAATGTCCTTTTAATTTGTTAGTTTCATTGTGTGTGAACGTGACTTAAATATAAGACTGGTGTTCATATTTTGACCAAATAAGCCCTTTTCATTCGCCAAAATCGACTCATCGAAGGGGGCCATTGGCTGTCTGGTCAGTTATTCTTGACAGTGCAAAAATTAGCACTTAAATACTTTACAGGAAATGCTCAGGTAATTATACTATACAAGAAAAAAACTTTCGAATGAAATTGATTGATACTCTCAAAAACAAAACAAAACAGAATATTGCAGATACATTTACTCTTACGTGCCATCAGCTACGAACAAGAAAATGTAATAAAAGTAAAATGATCTGATGATTGCGCGATGGTTTTTCAAGGAACCAATTCGTGAAAAATGCGCAGTACTTAATTGCAGAGTGGTGCACCTGATGTCCAAAAAGTATCAGATGTTTGAATTTTGACTGCAACTGTAGTCTACATACTTCATTAAAACGTTTACTACCTGCAGTCATTTTGCTGCACTACAGTTTTGGTTATAATCTGAAAACAATTTTTGGTTTGCTTTTGCATTTCTATTGTTTCAAATTATGCTGTTATATTTTAGATCAATAAACAATGTAGAGATTTACGTAACAACAGTGTTATGTACATCTAAGTACCATGGGATTGTTACACGCAATCTTTAAATAATTATAATATTTTTAAAGTTGTAACAACAGAACGATTAGAAACAAATTGCTTGCATTTTTTATATAGAACTAAAAAAGTGTCTAAATCGACACCACGGTAGACAAAAAAGTAGATAAAGCTAGTGCTAAGGCTAACAATCATAATCATGTAAATTTCTTTGTTTTTTTAAATTATCTTCAATATTTACAATACAGTATAACTATTTTAAAATTTACTAGTAATCTTATCCACTCAATAAACAAGCAATCATTAAGGAGGTTTTTAGTAGAAAAACGGTTAATCATATGAGTTTTGAAGAACGGTCCTGTGTCTCAAAAAACTGTTTCTGATCGTTTGTGACGTTTCATGTGAGCGTAAAACCAAGATACTGTAAATACGTGAAAATTAATTGAGTTTTCTTGTTTAGAAAAAAATAACTTTAGCAATGCTTTTTTTTAAGTAAGAACATGCTTTTAGAGTATGCTTGTTTAAACAAACATGGCACTCACAAATAAAGCCACATATTTTACTAGCACCAGCTACAAAAAATTGTTCCATTAAAAAACAAAATAATTGAATCTTTTGTGAGTAAACTGAAAACTTTTAGAACTGTAATTTGTTAGGTGCTTTTAAGAATATCACCCTTAATTTATCTAACGAGTATTGATTACCGCAGCGAAACGTGGCTTTGTTTGATTGAATTTACGCTTCATGCCGCTTTCCTACCGAAAAAACGAACTTCCCAATAAAAAACACAAATTCATTTAATAAATAAAGTATTTCAGTAAAAAGAAATCAGTTTAAAATTCTGTTTTTTTTTGATTTAGGAAGAATTGAAGTAACAGCATTTTACTACATGTAAGCAACAAAACCTCTTGCACGCAGCTGTTATATTGTGGTGATAGTGATGGCTCGTTGGCAACACTGTGTAGAATCTGGCAGTCCAGAACTTTCTACAGGAATATTATAAACACTTACTAACTGGTTTATACATTTTTATTGTTATTGGCACATATATCAAAATTTTGTTTCAAAAATAAGTATATATAAAAAAAAACATAGGTAAAAAAAAACTTTCAATTAAAAAACACAATATAATCAAAAACGAGGCACTTAGATAATAGAGAGATTTTAGAAATTAAAATAACTCTACTATTAATATAGCTTTACTTTGGTAATTTAAAGTCATCTGTAATATTTGTTTAATTTTTAAATGAGTTTTGGATATAATTCAAAATTTTTTATTGCTTAAACATTTGTAGTAATTTTTTCAGCTATTGTATTTAGCTTCTAAAAAGTAAAAAAAAAATATTAAAAATATTTAAAACTTTAATCATTCTATAAAAATCCGTTTACTTCGAAAAACATTTAAACAATGCTGCTTGATAGTGATGTTTCTTTTCTCAAAAATCTTAATATTCGATATAGGTGTGTAGATGCTGACCATTCTTTGAATTATATCTTCAACGTAACGGCAAATATCTAGCAACAACATTTTTCTGATTGTAGATATCAAAAGAAAAAGTTATTCTCTTAATTTTTACAAAATGCTACGTAAAAGTAGGGCAGAAACAAAAATATACGGTGTTAAATATAACAAATAGGTAAAAAAAACATAACTTTGAAGATAATTAAGTTAATACTCCATTAAACCTGTTTGTTCATTTATCGAAAAGTTAAAATTTTTTCCGAAGCAAAAATTTTTTGGATTTGTTTGATTTCTTCGATACAGATGAAGCCAACTAGTGAAATTAGATTTTTTTGTAAAAATTGATTGTTTTTTTGTTTTTTGGTTGACTTTTTTGGTGAAAAAATACTTTTTGATTTAATAATTTTTTTGCTTCTTACTTTAGTTCCAATAAAATGTCAAATGAAGTTCTTTTTGGACTAATGTGCCCACTGACCACCCCACTACTAGCCTATATAACATACAGTATTACCCCAAATATGATAATCCAGATCAAAAGCAACAAGAAAGAAAGCATTTTACACAATAAGCCGTATTTGTGAAAACTATTTCCTATTTATATCAAATACATGAAAACGTAAATTTAATATATCTTAAAAAAAATTTAGTCGAGATCAATAGAATTGTTTAGTAGGTCTATAAAATAGTCAGCTACTCACTTTCATCGCTATCATTAGTTTTTCCAGTAAAATCACGAAGATTTTGGCAAAACTTGACCACCAGCTGATCAGCCAAGGGACAAAGCGTATCAGCAAAGCAGCTAAGATTATTGCAGTTGTCTGTAAAACAAATATTTTGGTTGGCCGAGAAAAAATGTATACCTATTTAAAAACATAAATTTAGCTGTGCCTTGGTATTGATAAAAATGTTTAAAAACACAGAAATAAATTTAAAGATTGATTTTGAAAAATGCTGAAATAAAAAAAAAATAAATGGTCAGCCCCTGCTTAAGATTCACCTTCAAAGTTAATTGAAACCTAAAACCAGCCGAATATAAAATAGACAGTATACAATCTAGTAATTTTGTTGATTTTTAAATAAATTGTAACGAACGACTCATAAAGGATAAGACTTTTTAAGCAACAAATAATGGAACATGCAGCACAAGCAATAAAATCCAACATAAAAACCTTAAATAAAGTACAATTAATTCATTTACGACAGCATATACTTTTGTAATCGACTGCAGTGCATATAACAAATGAAACTGTTGTATAAAAAAAACTGCAGACACCAACAACTTTATCCAAATTAACTGAGACAATTGAAAAACTTGTTTCAACGAAAAGGACAATGTCCCAACTTTACGCTTTACAAAGTTTGTCGCGAGACTGAAGTTCTTAAAACAGTTAGTTCTGGCTAAGTACAAATAGATTCGCTAAAATACTATTCTCTTCTTATAAAAAAAACCACAATTTTTAACTATAAAGAATATATTTATAAAATTTAAAAAATGTTAATCAATTTTTGTGAGACTTGGCTCTTTAGCTGCACCAAATCTTAAAGCAATTTACAGCACCAACAACTACAAACAATCACTTAACGTACTGACTTACTATAAAAATAAATTAGCAACATGATGACTAATAATAAACTTAATAGTTTATAGTAAAAAAAAGCTGCGGACAGGGGGTAAAATTCCTTCCAAGTCTCAAAAATTTTGTCAAAATTAGAAGTTTCCAGGCAATGACAAGGAATTATTTGGGCAAAAAAAATTTTTAGGGCACCGAAAACGAACTTACTGTGCAGGAAAAATTTCCCATTAGTAGAAAATCAATTATGCGTCAATTATGGGTGAACGGATGCCAGAAGAATGGAAAAGGAGTTTGCTAATCCCAATCTATAAAAACAAAGGGGACGCACAGTTCTGTGGAAACTACAGAGGAATAAAGCTAATGAGCCACACAATGAAGGTATGGGAAAAGAATTATTGAAGCCAGGTTAAGAGATAGAGTGGAGATCAGCAAACAGCAATATGGATTTATGCCAGAAAAGGGAACCACCGATGCCATGTTTGCTCTAAGAATGTTGATAGAAAAGTACAGGGAAGGTCAAAGAGAGCTACATTGTGTATTCGTGGACTTAGAGAAGGCTTACGACAGGGTTCCACGGGAAGAGCTGTGGTACTGCATGAGAAAATCCGGAATAGTGGAAAAGTATGTGCAACTAGTAGAGGATATGTATGAGGGAAGCGAAACAGTGGTGAGGTGTGCAGTAGGAACTACAAAGTTTCAAGGTTAAGGTTGGACTGCGCCAGGGATCAGCATTAAGTCCATTCCTGTTTGCAGTGATAATGGACAGGCTAACGGATGAATTAAGGAGAGAACCACCATGGACGATGCTGTTTGCTGATGATATTGTAATTTGAGAAAAGACCAGGAAAGAAGTGGAACAGAGATTAGAATCTTGGAAGTATGCATTGGAAAGAAGAGGGATGAAAGTAAGTAGGTCAAAGACCAAATATCTGTGCATAAATGGAGGAAATGATCACGAAACAGTAAAGATGGAGAATACAAAAGTGCCAAGAGTAAAGGAATTTAAGTATTTGGGATCAACGGTGCAAGAAAGTGGTGGTTGTGAGAGGGAGGTAAAGAAGAGAGTGCTGGCAGGATGGAACGGATGGAGAAGAGTATCGAAAGTAATCTGCAACAGAAGGTTACCAGCTAGAGTAAAAGGAAAAGTGTACAGTTCAATGGTAAGACCAGCAATGGTGTATGGACTTGAGACAGTGGCAGTCACAAAAAACCGGTAGAAGAGATGGAAGTCGCAGAGATGAAAATGTTGAGGTTTGCTATGGGAGTGATGAGAAAAGACAAGATTAGAAACGAGTACATCAGGAGTACCATTAAGGTAGAACGGTTAGGAACGAAGATGAGGGAGGGCAGACTGAGGTGGTATCAACATGTCATGAGGAGAGACCAAGAGTATGTAGGAAGAAAAATGATGGAAATGGAATTACCAGGAAAGAGGAAAAGAGGGAGACCAAAGAGAAGATTTTTAGATGCAGTGAAGGAAGATATGGGGGAAGTTGCGGCGAAGGAGATGTTGAAGACAGAAAGATGTGGAGAATGATGATACGCTGTGGCCACCCATCACTAAAGGGAAAGGCCGAAAGGAGAAGAAGAAGAAGGAGAAAATCAATTATGATATAAAATGAAAACTTTTTTTGAATAAACATTTGGTGGTACAAAATTTGAAGATTGCGTGAAGTAAAAGATTTTTCTTCCCAAAGCTTTTCATCTGACACTCTTCAGGGGAAATTGTCAGAATGAAGCAGAATTGAAACCGAACTAAGTTATAAAGGGGGAAAATAGAGTTCTCATTGGCTGAAAGAAGTTAGCCAATGAGAGAAAAGATTAAGAAATTTTCAAAGAGTAGACGAATTCTTTTTGCTTACACAGAAGGGGATTGAGAGATATAATGAAAGTCGCTTCAAGAGCAGAAAGTTGAAAAGAAGAGCGACCTCGAGCGAGAATAGAAAATTTTTCGTTGCTGTAATGCAGGGCTCATTGGGCGTTGTCAAGAAGATGTTGACCAATGGCGGATTTGTGAAATTGTTGTGGGCGTGTGTTGTTCTTGCAAGAGCGGGAAAGACTTTGGCGGTTGGCCGACGTTGGCCGTCGAACCACGAGTTATTTTTAACACCCGACAGCTCTTTCCAGCGATTAAGAAAGATGTGTTGCCTTCCCATCATCACAGCTGTTGTGATATTGTGCAATAGATGACGTAGTGTTTTCTTAAACGCTCTAATCTTAATCAGCGCCTTCTGCTCAAACAATTATTGGACGCGCGCATCTCCAAGCATAATTGTTACAATTTAAATATGCGCCTTTCTTTTGGTTCTTCAGTCAGTTCGAAGTATCAAGCTACTACAGCAAACGAACTAAAAAGCATTATCTTTCAATACGGTTGTTTTTTGGCTAAGTACTTTTGTGAATATTTACTATTGTTTTTTTTAATAAACCTGTGTATTCGTGCAAAGATACAACAGGCAAAAGTGGCGACGAGGATTCAAGGAACTCAACTGCGTCAAGAAAGAAAAAAGAAAATTTGTTGATTTTGCATTACAGCTTGAATTGTCGACAATGAGTGAAATTTCTGAACTGATTTTGTTGTTAAACAAGCAACACCAAGAGCAAATGGCAGTTTTACGCGACGAGCAGAACAAGCAACACCAAGAGCAAATGACAATGCTTCAAGAGCAGCTGAAAACTTTACAAAGCAGCTTGAACAACCCGCGAGAAAATGTTCCAACACCGATGGCAAGTTTTCAACCATTCGATTCCACATCTGAGTTATGGACTGATTATTTGGCAAGGTTCCGAACATTCGTCACTGCTAACTCTATTCCCGACAACAAGCAAGCACAAATTTTTCTTACCAACCAATCTAACTCCGTTTACAAAATGCTTAGCAACTTAGCGGCTCAGCAACAACCTGTCAAAAGCATACATGAGCTAACCATGAATGATATTCAGACGTTTATGGCAGAGCAGTTCGACCCAAAACGATTTGTTGTCAGAGAACGTTTCAAGTTCTGGTCTGACATGAAACGCAAACCTGGCGAAACTATTCCTGAACTGGCAAGCAGAATACGACAAGATGCAGCTACATGTGATTTTCAATCCATTAAAGATCCTTTAGATGAAGCCTTGCGAACTAAATTCATCTGTTCAGTAGACAACGAAGCAGTTTTGAAGACACTCTTCAAGCTCAAGGACGATGAACTGAAGTTTAGCAACGCCATCAGAGTGGCTCAAGAAGTGGAAGAAGCAGCCAAGGTAGCAAAGGAAACCGTACACGGTCAACCTTCTACGTCGGAAAGTCCAAAACTTCCAAGACGCAAGAAAAGAAAACCGCCTGCTTCAGGTGTGGAAATTCTGGACATTTTAGCAAAGCTTGTCCCCACATTAAAGCTATTTGCAGCTTCTGCAAGAAAACAGGTCATCTGCAATCTGTATGCATGTCTCGACTCAGAGATAACAGCAAGCTTGTGAAACAACAGATGAAATTGGTGCACAAAGTCCAATGTTCTGTTTCACCCATCTATCAAACTATTAGACTTAATGACCACAGAATTAAGTTTGAAATTGATAGCGGAGCCAGTGACACATTTTGCTGTGAAGCGACGTGGCAAACGCTGGGTAAACCCACTCTACAACCTGTAACAATTCGATATCAAGTTGCTGAAGGTAGCCCGCTACCCGTCGTGGGACAATTCCAATCAACTGCAAGTATTGATGGAAAATCATCTGACGTGACCTTTCCTGTAATTGTCACTAAGGTGCCCAATCTAAATTTACTAGGTCGTCTGGCGTGTGCTGAATCTACTGCAACGATAGAGCACGTCACTACAACTGGTCCAGAAAACTCTTTAGATGCGGCATGTATTCAATTATGTGGAGAGTTTCCTACTTTATTTGAATCTACATTGGGTTGTCTAAAAGATTTTTCGCTGGACATACGGTTTAAACCTGAAGCTAAACCTATTTTCAAGAAGCCAAGACCTGTTCCGTTCTCAATCCTACAAGATTTAAACGAAGCATACGAAGCAGGAATTAAGAGAGGTGTATGGGAGCTTACAGATTTTAACTCGTACGGCACCCCCGTGGTTCCTATTCGAAAGTCTCCTTTGCCAGGTCAAGCAAAAGCAAGCATCCGAGTTTGTGGAGATTATTCGGTGACTGTAAACTCGCAACTGGAAGACCATCGTCAACCAATCCCTCTCCCAGAAGATCTAATGCGCAAGCTAGGACGTGGTTACTGCTTTAGTAAGATTGATCTGGCTAATGCATATAATCAAATCTGTCTTTCTCCTGACAGCCAGAAGAAGCTGGCTCTCAGCACTCACAAAGGAGTTTTACTGCAGAAAAGACTTCCTTTGGGAATTAAATCCGCACCAGGGTATTTCCAAGAAATCATGGAACAGTTAACGCAAAATTTGCGAGGAGTTGCCGTGTATTTCGATGATATTTTGGTAAGTGGTGACAACGCAAAAGATCATTTGATGAACCTGCGAGCTTTGTTCAAAAGACTAGAAGAAAAAGGTCTTCGCTGCAACCGTGAGAAATGTGTTTTCGCCCAAGTATCAATTGATTACCTGGGTCACACTTTATCAAGTCGAGGAATTGCAAAAGGGTCCAAAGTTGATGCCATACTAGAAATGCCTACACCCAAGAACATTTCTACGTTAAAATCTTTTTTAGCATCTGTGCAGTTTTATTCCAAATTCTTACCTCCATATTTTTCGGAAATCACCGAGCCGTTGTACAAGCTTACACGCAAAGGACAACAGTGGAAGTGGGGTGAAGAAGAAGCGACATCTTTCAAAGAAATCAAACGGTTACTATGCACAGAGACTGTACTTGCGCACTATGACCCATCTCTTCCGTTGGGTTTATCTTGTGACGCCTCAGAATGCGGAATTGGAGCGGTACTATTTCATCGCTTTGCAGACGGAAGCGAGCGTCCGATTCTCAATATTTCTAAAATCTTATCGGCGACACAAAGACGCTACAGCCAAATACAGAAAGAAGCACTATCCTTAGTGTACGCTTTGAAGAAATTTCATCAGTTTCTCTACGGTCGTAAGTTCATTGTGGTTACCGATCACAAAACTTTAGTGACCTTGTTTGCCCCTGATAAAGGTACTCCTGCAATGGCCGCGAATCGACTTGCACGATGGGCATTACTAATCCATCAATATGACTACACGGTGGAATACCGTAGAAGCAAGGATCATGGCAATGCCGATGCTCTTAGTCGCTTACCATTTTCAAATGACACAAGTTTTGATGGGGAGGAGATGGAAGATGATGTCGATAGCGTTTGTTTAGTTCGAACAATCAGTCGTCAAATCAATCCTGACAATCCATTGCTTGTGGTCAGAGAGACTGCCAAGGATCCAATTCTTTCCCAACTAATGCGATTTGTGAAGGAAGGATGGCCGCATGCATTTTCGGAAGAGCTTAAAGACTTCAAAAAGTTGGAAAATTCGTTGTCAACAGAGAATGGTTGCGTTTTTACGGCTTACGGGTAATAATTCCTTCAACCCTACGTAATCATATTCTTAAATTATTACACCTTGGACATTTTGGCATGCAACGGATGAAACAACTTGCCAGGTCAACTGTCTATTGGCCAAGAATTGACTTTGACATCGAGAACTTATGTCGCAAATGCACTTCCTGTGGCCAATTTCAAAATAAGCCGGATAAACCTTCAATCCATCCGTGGATGATGCCAGAAAAACCATGGTCAAGACTCCACTTGGACCATGCGATCAACTTTCTGGGAAGAAACTGGTTAGTCCTTGTAGACGCTTATTCAAAATATCCTTGCATTCATCCAACAACCTCAACGTCTTCGAAAAGTACTACTGCTATACTTGAACAAGAATTTGCTCATTTCGGATATCCCCACACGTTGGTGACCGATAATGCCACAACATTCATGTCTCAAGAGTTCCAAGCTTGGTGCAAACAACGAGGCATTGTACATCTCACCGGAGCACCTTATCATCCAGCAACAAACGGTGCTGCCGAGCGTTTGATACAATCGTTCAAACAGGCATTGAGAAAATCCTCGTTACCTCCAAAGGAAGCTTTGCAAGAATTTCTAATGCAATATAGAAGAATTCCTTTTGCATCGGGACTGTCACCAAGCGAATTGTTGAATGGAAGAAGAATTCGCACCAAAATTGACACTTTGGTTCCATCCATTCCGCATCTCCTGCAAGGAAAACAGTCAAGACAAGCGAGCAAGCATTCAAATGCTGAAGACTCGGAAGTGGTTTCGAAAGTCGAACATCATTACTCACTAGGAGACCCTTGTTACGCACTGTACTTCGGCCCTAGAAGAGATCGTGACCCACGATGGGTGCCTGCGATAGTTACGAAAGTCCATGGTACACGAAGCGTCAATGTACGAGTCATTCCTCGAGGACCAACTTGGAGAAGACATCTTGATCAACTTCGACCTCGATACGGTTCGGATCAAGATGATGATCCCTGTGAAATCCCAACGAGCGTTTTGTCTACAGAAACACTTCCAGCCGGGACTGACCACGCATCTAGTTCTTCTTCGATGAACCAACGCAACAATCCGAGACTACCAACCGGAGACGAGTACGGGCGACACAATCTACGACGATCAGCGAGAACAAAGAGACCTCCAAAAAAATATTGTTGCTAATATGTATATATATTTTTTTGTCGTAGTTTATTTGGGGAGGTGTTGTGATATTGTGCAATAGATGACGTAGTGTTTTCTTAAACGCTCTAATCTTAATCAGCGCCTTCTGCTCAAAACAATTATTGGACGCGCGCATCTCCAAGCATAATTGTTACAATTTAAATATGCGCCTTTCTTTTGGTTCTTCAGTCAGTTCGAAGTATCAAGCTACTACAGCAAACGAACTAAAAAGCATTATCTTTCAATACGGTTGTTTTTTGGCTAAGTACTTTTGTGAATATTTACTATTGTTTTTTTTAATAAACCTGTGTATTCGTGCAAAGATACAACAACAGCAATGTTATTTACCAGTTTTTGCGCCACTGCAATAGTCGGTACGTTGGTCGCACGTCTCAACGGCTAGAAGAGCGAATTAAACAACACGTTCTTAAATCCATCACCAATCCTCGTGGCTCGGCCAACCGCCAAAGTCTTTCCCGCTCTTGCAAGAACAACACACGCCCACAACAATTTCACAAATCCGCCATTGGTCAACATCTTCTTGACAACGCCCAATGAGCCCTGCATTACAGCAACGAAAAATTTTCTATTCTCGCTCGAGGTCGCTCTTCTTTTCAACTTTCTGCTCTTGAAGCGACTTTCATTATATCTCTCAATCCCCTTCTGTGTAAGCAAAAAGAATTCGTCTACTCTTTGAAAATTTCTTAATCTTTTCTCTCATTGGCTAACTTCTTTCAGCCAATGAGAACTCTATTTTCCCCCTTTATAACTTAGTTCGGTTTCAATTCTGCTTCATTCTGACAATTTCCCCTGAAGAGTGTCAGATGAAAAGCTTTGGGAAGAAAAATCTTTTACTTCACGCAATCTTCAAAAACTTTTTTTCAGTCTTTATCATAAATTTGGGACAAAAATAAATATTTAGGTCACTGAATGAAAGCAATCTTTTTCAGAAATTACTCGTTTTGTACGAAGAAAATGGAAAAATTGCAAACAGTTTTTAAGTAATGATTTTTTTTTTGGTCTTCCGCCGAAAATTCGGACAAAATTACAAAATTTTTTCTTATATCCGTGAAGTGCTACATGACCAAGATTCTGACAATCGTCGATAAAATTGGGGCAAAATTCTACTGCCGCCCCAAAATTTTTTTGGTTAGTAGAGCTATCGAATAATTCGTCCGTCACCCAGACTAAACAATGTTATATCACTGTACAATTCATTTTCAAGACGTCAACACTGACTCTTAATAAACTTAAACACATCCTCAAGGATACAAAACACAAATTGATTTTTAACATTTATTCTCATTCAGTAGCGTATTTAAGAGGGGCATTTTGCCATAGCTCCCTCTTGGAAATCACAAATACATAGGCTTACTATACGTTGGAAAGTAATTTTAAAGCCATTGCTCCCCCTTCAGAGATCCATACCCATCTTGAAAATCTTTTGGGCAAAAAATTCGCTACAAAACAAAGAAGAGGCCATGTGTATACCCCTTTTTTTGTTTTAAGAAACTATTAGACTTCAGAAACCAAACTTATGAAATCCGGGTGAAGACCTTTTTTTTTAGAGAACACTTCTTTTTTGAGACCAAAATCATGAAATCCGGGACCGATTCAAAGTGAAGACTTTTTTTCTGCTAGTTAAAATTTTCTATTTCTCCACTAATAACATTTCATTATGGTTATATGGCGCCCCTTTTAAAAATCCTTGGTATATCACTGTTCCCATCGAATAAAAGAAAAAAAATACAACGCTATTTATATAAATTAGCGAACGTTACGAGATAGCAATGAAATATCTTGAGCGGGCCAAAATTGAACATTACATTTAGCGATTGGACAAAGCATTTTATGACATTATAATAAAATCTGAAAACAGGTTAGTAAACAAGTTACATAACTAAAGCGCTATGAATTAAAACGGTAAAATGAATCTTTACCATACATTATTAGAACAACTTGCAAAAAAAGTAACTTAAATCTGGAGTTTACCGATTACGCAATCATTACGTAAAAAATAAAAAAGGTTACATCGCAATCAAAAGCTTAATAATTATTGTAAGACTGAAAATCAACTACGGAGTTATAAGTTTAAGATTACGTTTATGAGTAAAGTGGTGACAGACAGCAATTAAAAGATCCACAGAATTATTTATTTTTTTAAGTATTTAATGTAAAACAAAGTTAGGGAGAATTGTCCCTGTGTGAAAAGTAAAGTAATTTTATCGCGTTAAAAAAATAACTATAATTTATTGTAACCAGTTGCAATGGGCACAAGTTTAAACCGTCAAAACTAAAACAGGTCCAAACTTGCAAAGAGTGGTAGGCAGTGGCGTGCAGAGGCCTGGTGATGCTCGGGGCCAACTGCTTGATTGTATGCCACCCTCCCAAACTGTCAAGTAAGTACTCAAGACAAAGACAAAGACAGACAGACATTTGAAATACGTAGCAAAGACAGACATTTGAAATACGTAAAAGCTAGAGTTGAGAAAAAAGTTTCAAAAAATTAAATTAAAATATTTCAGAGTATTTTTTGTTTTAATTTGTCAATTAAAGGCTAAGGCATACATTTATGAGAAAAATTCATCTGGTGAATGGTATGCATTGAGAAACAAGACATTGCGTTTATGCATGCAAATAATTATCAAATCGGCCCACCAAAATGATCTGTTGTATATATATATAACTTCGTGAGGCATAACCGGAGATAGACTTGTCTATTCTTTTTCTATTGAAAATAGTATCTGAAATTGTACAAGTGGAACCTTGGAGTTTGATGCATTGCTGGCTTGTTGCCCTTAATATTTTTGTGAGCTATACAATAAAAATACTTTAATGACAATGTTTATTGAAAGCAGATGAAGAAGTAACTCTTTTTATTAAAGTATAATATGTGATGATGTGAAAAATCAATTAGACACTCACACTTTACGATTTTTTTTTCCATATGAGCTCTCCTATCTGAAAATATTTGAATTACTTCATTTTTCGCATCTACTGAAAGGAATTCTCTTTTGATGCTGATTAAAACCAAGCTTGTTTGACGTTCCTGTAGCATAGATAATCTCAGACATGTTTTTTAACAACTTTAAAAATGATCTCTTACAGCTTGCAAGTGAAAATTCGATGGTGAGCAGTATGCTATATGCAATACATAAAGTTGAGAAAACATATCTCCCAAACTGCATTCAACATTCAAGAGCATGCTTAGAATTAGAGGGAACTGCATTTCCTCTAGCTCGAAGAAGCATAACAAAGTCTATAATGTCATAGTACAACTGATTGACTATTACATATTTGTCATTATAATTTGCAAAGTTCAAACAATCATTTCTTAATTTTTCTCTTTCTTGCTCATGCTCAATGTCAATTGAACTTAAACTTAGGATAAATAAAGATCGATCTGTGAGGTCTTGCAGGCGAATACTGCCGTCCTCAATTTCGGTTTTTAATCTGTTTACAGTCTCTAACATTACTACATTTATTTCTTGTTGTGCTGTGAGTCCACTATCTCGCGCTATTTCTCCTGAAATCGTTCTTTTTTTTCTTGGTCGTGCAATTGGTATGTACCATTTTTCGCAATATTTATTTGCTGAATGTACTGCATTATGTATAATTTCTATACTTCTCAAATTTAAAATTTGAATCAGGTTTTTTCGGTCACAAAATGCCTCATTGAACCCCATTTTTGGATCCTGTAGACGCTTTGAAACTTTGTCCACTGATTTTAAAATTGGATACCAGAAATTTAATAAAGATGTAAAACGAAATTGTTGAATAGCGTGTAGAAGTGCTCCTGCATCGGACTTGGTATCCCTAGAATAGTCTCCTTCCAGCAAGAGGTCAAGGCTTGCAGAAAACTTTGTTAAATTCTTTGTACATTAGTTTCGCAGCATCGTATCTGGAACTCCATCTTGTTTGACATTGTCTTTTCACAGTCTAGGAGATAAATGATTTTAACACTTCCCAACAAGATGTAAGTGAAGAAAAAAATGAACAGTTTCTCTAGAAGTCCAAAAAATGTCATAACAACAGAATGTATACCACTTGCATAGACACAGGCCAAATTGAGAAGATGGTTCTCACAATTCAAAAATACAGCTTTTGGATTGACTTCCAGAATGTTTTGTTGAACGCCTTCTCTCACCTACATAATTGCTCATTATCGTATATTTGGCCACGGCAATCAATGATGAAAATTTTATCTTGCTCCTATTTCTGTAGAATTATATTTACCAAGCTGCCTGCATCTCTTTTGTCGATTTAAAAAAATTCCAGAAATACCTCCTTTATTTTAACTTTTCTATTTTCATCAAAATGTACATAACGCAAAATTTCTGAAATTTGTTCTTCGTGCCAAATATCAGAAATTGAATCCAACATTATGGTTTTTTGCATTCTCAATTTCAGAAATTATTTTTTTCTTGATAGTTTCACTAAGGAGATCGATTATTTCATTCTGATTTCTGTTGGAAAAGTAAGTAACACTTTTTGGTTTCTCTTTGACACTTTGCACGTGTTCAGCTGAGATTTTATCATACTTAGCCAAAAGTCTAATCGCTGTTAAAAAATTTCCCACATTTAAATTATCACCGATTGTCTCCTCAGGCTCTGACTAACCAGATATTCTTTCTCCTCGATGTCCACTATGGCAGATTCTGTTTCGTTAAATATAAAATAACCCCAACAATCCGTTCAGTTATAGCTTTCAATTTCTGTTTTTCAGCAAAAATTTGTTGTTAAAGTTGAGCATCTATTGTAGCTGAACGCTAGAGTTGAACTGCAAGGTTCAAGTATTTCCTCATACAAACCCTATGATAAGGGCTTGTTTCTTCATCTTTTATTCGAGGATTCAACTTTCTCCAAGTGGAGAAACATTCTTCCTTGCTAAAGTTGGAGAACTGCTTTTTTAAATATAAAAAACATACAAAACGGTAACATGCTTGCCGATATGGAGAGTACAACAACCATTTTTTCGCTACAATTTCTCCATTTGTAGAAACTTTTTCAAACCACTGCGGGGATAAAGATCTCCCATCCTTTTCAGCAAATGGACTACTTTTACTTTAATACCTTTCTTGCCAATGCTGTATTATTGTTATCTTCAAGTTATCTGGAACTGGTTTCTTTAAATACCCAAAATCGTTTCTTTACAAAAAAGTGTTGAAATCTCCTTTTTCTTCTCCACTGGAATCATCATCTTGACATGGAGACGGGGAAGAAACCGTACTATTATTATTGTGTTCTGACGCCATACTTGTATCTGAAGAGTTCTCCGCTACCTTATTATTTTCTATTCTTTTACCACCACTCTACTTTTTTTTATCCATTTGTCTAATGCCCCTTTTTGTCGAGACTTTGCTTCTCCTCTGGCTCTCTTTTTTTCCTGTTCTGTGCTCAACTTGGTTGGACTTTTTTTATCAGGTTATAACGTCATAAAAAAATTTGATGATTAAATTAATATTATTTTATAGGCCTGTAGGAACAGCATACTAAAGAAAAAAATAAATAATCAAAATAGAGTTGACAAGTTTAAAAATTACATAGTGGTGTCCAGTCCACGTATTTATGGACCTGCAGTCTTCCTCACTTATTGTAAATAAATGTAAGTTAAATAAAGGTAAATAAATTAAATAACTGTAAATAAAGGTCATTGTATGTTTGGTTTTTGTTCAGTACATAGCAAATTAAGAGAAATTTTGTAAATAGTAGTTTTAGTACAAAAGCTGACACTGCAGAAGATTTTCTACAAAACATAATCATACCATGCCCCCCCAAGCAAAATTCTATCAGATCCATGCAGTATGTGTTAGCAGACTTACGATACGAAAAAGCATATACTTCAAACAATTTTATAAAATGTAATTTTTATAATTTCACTCTTCAGATGCCCCCTATCTTGATGCCCGGGGTCGTCGCCCCGTTCGCCCCCCTTCTGCATGCCACTGGTGGTAGGTCCATTGTATGATACATAGACTGAGAAATTTATTTAAAAAAAATTATTCTAATTTCTGTGGGTCGAGAAATATTAGAAGTTGTATGATGTATTTCCATGTTGTTTTTGTTTTTGGAGGGAGGCTTACTTATATCTTTGATGCGATTTCTGTAATTTATTGCTCTTTTTAGCTTTTTTCATCTTCTTTGGTCAAGTTCTGTTTCAAGTTTCCTAAGTTTACTTTTAATTTTGTCTTCCAGTTTAAATATATCAATCCGACCAACATTAGTACGGGTAATTTTTTAAGTGATTTTAATTGTTAAGAAAAGTTATTTATTTGTGACTGACATTCTTCTAGTGATAATTCCATTAACTTAATTGAGAAATTATTGTGGGCTTGTCTCCAACTTTCTTTATGCAAAATATCCACAGTATGTTTGTGATGGAGTCGCAAAAGTTTTCGACGGGTTATCCCTTTCGAAGTCAAAAAAAGAAAAGTTTTCGACGTTCTCTTCTTCTTTGAAGACGAAAAAATTTTCCAGCGGTTTATTGTCATAGGTCGAAAGAAGTTTTTGACAGCTTTCTCCTTTTGAAAGTTGAAAAAAGTTTTCAACAGTCTCTTCGTCTTTGAGATCAACTTTGAAGTCCCTAACGAAGAAGCTTTATCGTTTTATTGTTTAACTAGTAATCAAATTTTTCGAAAGAACGTCAAGGTCTACGACGGCAAAACATCCATCAACATCAACATCAACGACGTAAACGGTACTAAATTTCATCTACTACACGTGTAACCTCATAACATTGTTGGAACGATTTTTGTAATAATAATGACGTATTGGTCCAGATGGTAGGTGCTTTCTCGTTGCCTGGGCCGTGAGTAAGTCTATTCATTGGTCTTAAAGATGACAGACCAAAACCAAACCTACCAAAATCCATTCCGATGTTCAGTGTGGGTCTGCTAATCGGTAAACGTCCTTTTCAGTACGGTGCAATGCCAGGATAAAACTGCGCTTTTCAGGGCACATTGCCAACAAGTTTCGAAGACCCACTATTCTTCAGCTATACATCGAAGGCCTCACTGCAAGCAAGATGAACGTTCTTCATCAACTCGCTATGCAGTCTGAGGCACTTGTCATCCTACTGCAGGAGACCCACTGCATTGATGCAGAAAAGTTGGTACTTCCAAACTACCGGGTCTTCTTCAAGCAGGAAGCATGGCCTTGCCACGTTTGTCCACGAGCGACTCAGATACAAGCTTTTGGACCAATCTCCACCAACATCGGAGATAGAGTGGTTGTGTGTGGATGTTGATGGCTGTAAAATAGTCAACGTCTACAAACCACCACCAACGCAATTGCGAACCCTGGATCTCTCAGTGTTTCCTCATCCCTGTCTTTATGCTGGCGATTTTATCTGTCATCATGCTGACTGGGGTGACGATGACAACAGTCCGGACGGTGAGTGCTTGACTGGCTGGGCAAGTATTAATTGTTTTGCCTCCTATATAATACCAAGGACGCTTCCAGTTTTTACTCCGGCTGCTGGAACATTGGCACCAATCCAGATCTAGCTTTCGCTAGCGTAGGTCCAAACAGTCGCTTACCGGATAGACGTGTCCTTGACAATTTTCCCAGGTCACAACAACAACCATCACTTATTACACCACCAAGGTTTGCCATGGCGGTGCCAAGCATGCCTGTTAAGCGATGGAACTTCCTCAAGGCCAAATGGAGTCACTACATTGCTCTGACGAATAAATTTGCAAAGACTTTGTTGCCGCCTGATTCTCTTTATGTGGATGCGGCTTACCAGGACTTCTGTAACACCATTAAGAAAGCAGCCAAAAAGACTATCCCACGCGGGTATCGAAATAACTATATTCCGTGTTGGAATGCAGAGTGTAAATCACTCTATAAAACCTTTCTTCAGACTCCTCAGGGAGAAGACTCAAGTTTGACTGATACAGCTCTGTTTACCAAGCTTGACAGAAAGCGGAGGGATCAATGGTCCGAGGCAGTTTGGAGCATTGACTTCTCACACTCTAATCGAAAAGCATGGAGTATTTTGAACAACCTTACTGGTAGGTCATGACACTCTCCTCGTCACTGTTCCGCTTCAGCCAATACTATTGCATCTTAGCTGGTTAGAAAAGGGAAATACGAGGCTGTTGAACGCAAGTCATCTCGACTTGTCTCTCAAGAAGTGTCTGTACACCAGACGCAGTAAATATCTCCAACAATTTTTCACAGAGAGAAAATTTACTGCTTCCCGCTAATATTTAAAACCAGGTAAAGCTTCGGGCCCTAATTCCATCTGCCCCGAGCTTATAATCCATGCTGGAGCTGCTTTGAAATCCTGGTTACGTGACTTTCTCTCGTCCTGTTTGCGCCGACTGAAAATTCCCAAGATCGGAGAAGAGCGCTTGTGGTCGCGATCCCAAAACCAGCAAAGCCCTCGGGGACCCATCAATCTATATCTCTGCCCTCTGTCCCCTGTGGAATCCTCGAGAGGCTTATCTACGCCCGCGTTGAACCATTTATCGATTCACTGCTTCCTAAAGAGCAGCCTTGGTTCCGATGCCGAAAGTCAACCGTAGATCAAGTTGTTCTGGTAGCCCTGTACATTGAGGATTCTTTTGTGGTTGGAAAAAAGGCCGATTTGTGTGACAAGACGTGAGAACTTGTAATTTGAACCTTTTGTTATTATTGTTTTGTTCATTGTTTATATTGTTTGGCATAGTGACATCCGAGGAAGATAAAACCAATACTAACTTGGCGATCAAAAACTTAAAATTGCAAGTAAATGAAAGTTATAGATGCGCTGAAAAGTTAATGTCGTTACGAAATCCTGACTTAGACAAACTTAATACTGTTTTTGATAAAATTGTTAAAAGAGCACAAGACCTTAATAGATTCTATGATTGATAACTGTGTTGATTCCACGCATATTGCCGCTGTTACTCATAACAAGTTCGAGTTTGATAACCGTGGGGAGGAATGGTTTCTAAAAATTAGGGGTTGGTTTTATGATGATGCCAACTGGCCTTCATCAAGTAAATCTAGTCCCGATTTATTAAGTTCAAAGACCCTCAGCGAATGCTCTAGAGCCTCAAACTCGAGCGCGAAGTCTTCTAACGTTTCTAGCACGTCATCGAGAATTAGTATGTAACGTCTCCGCGCTCGCGAAAAACTTAAACTAGCACAACTAAAGGCCGCTCAGCTAAAAGAAGTTATTGAGGAGGAAGACAAGCAAAAGATATGGTAGGAAAAAAATGACTTAAAACAAAAAATATGGCAGGAAGAAAATGAGCCGTAACAAAAAATACGGCAGACAAAGGCTCGCAGGAAAATAGAATTAGCGAATGCTCAGTGCGAAATCTGGATGGACTCAGATGTTAAGGCAGAATGCGACCTTGAGGTAAAATCAGTTATTATTAGATATTAGAGTTTTCAATTATTACTAAGATATTATTAGAGCGCCATGCAAAGTTTCAATTAGCACTTCATTAGTATACAATTCAACAACTCCGAGGCAGCAAAATGATAAAGATGAGTTAGGAGAGTACTACTTCGGTCAGTCGTTAAATCTGAGGCTTGGATAACTGTCAGTTCAGCATAGTACCTCTACTGCTCTAAGAGATAATGTGACTATGATCTCAGAAGCACAATCTAAAGCAAAACGAGAATCTCTATATACAGCGTCAGAACGCTCTTTTACCTCAAAGCGGCCGAGTAAATTTCGCTCCTGAAATGACTTCAAATCTACACGACTATAGATCCGCAGACATTGGGCAACACTATTTTCCGGATGAAATAGTCTACGAACCAGGGCCGAACCATGCCCCGAAAACGGCTCTTGTCTCTTTATTATATCCTTATGCAGTGAAATATGATGAATTGTTTTAACAACGCCCAGAATTATCTAAATTTTCAGGAGATCCTTTGGAGTTTAAGTTATTCATCAGTAACTTTGAAACACATGTCGAGTCCAGATTTCAAGACCAGAGAGCACATCTTTGTCTACTTGTTCAACATTGTACGGATTCGGTCAAAAAAAAGATACATTTTTCAGAGGCAGGTCAAAATTGTTATCAATTGGCTAAGGATCGCCTTTTTAAGGAATATAGCTCGCCGTGGATCGTATCAGATGTGGCAAACAAAGACTAAAAAAATTCCCTTCAATTCTTTCAGGTGATGCGAGCGAACTGAAAATATTTGCCGAGCTTCTGGAAAAGTGTAGCATCATAGTTAAAGACATTAGATGTAATAGCAATCTTGACTCTTTAGACACGTTGACTCTTTTAGTAAAGAAGTTACCGTACAACCTAAGAACCAAGTGGGTAAAAAGAGCATTATACAAACATTAGATATATTGATTTAACAAACAGCTATCTCAAAAAGGGGTGCGCAAGAAAACTAACAATTCAAGAATTAAGTGTTAACGTGGCTACTAAATGGTACTTGCCTCATCACCCAGTGGTTAACCCTAATAAACCTAATAAAGTGAGAGTTGTATTTGACTGTGCGGCTAGATACAGTAACGTATCTTTGAACTATAACTTAATGCGAGGTCCCGACTTAATGAACAGTCAAATTGGGGTCCTGACATGATTTCGAAAGAAGCGTATAGCACTTGTAGGCGATGTAGAGGCAATGTTTCATCAATTATTTGTAAAATCTGAGCATGCTAATGCCTTACGTTATCTTTGGTAGCCAAACGGATGTATTGAGGAAACTCCAGCTTTTTATTAATTGTTAGTTGACATTTTTCGTGCAAAATCTTCACTCAGTTGCGCCAACTTCTGCCTGCGACAAACTGCATTTAACTTTGCACACCTTTACGATCCAACTATACTAGAAATCGTACGTAACAACTTTTATGTGGACGATTGCCTATTCTCAGTTTCATTAGTATAAGAAACAATTTCCGTTCAAGGTCATTATGTGAACTACTTGGAAGGCGTGGTTTTCATTTAAAAAAGTGGGTGTCAAACAACGAGCAGGTTATAAAGGCCATTCTTGATAGCGAACGTGCCACGTTAATAAATAATTATTCTTTTGATATAAGTTCGCACGTGCGAGTCTTGGGTGTAAATTGGGACATAAAAGACCAATTTACGTTTTTTATCAACCTTCCTCATAACTCTTTACGAAGCGTGGCGTACTGGCCACCATAGCAAGCTTGTACGACCCACTTGGTTTGTTTCCCCAGTTGTTTTGGAAGCCTTGCAGGGTCTTACTAGACGAAACGCGGGATGGGATGAAGAAATTACTAGTTCTAAGTCAGAAAAGTGGTCCAATTGGTTGTCACTTCTTTCTCGGCTTAATAAAGTATCTGTTTCTTGTTGTTTTAAAACTCAAGTATTGGCAAAGTTAAAAAATGCTGAAATACATAATTTCTCAGACGCTTCCTCCTTTGCTTATGGAGCTTGCTCATATCTGCGATTAATTGATGAAAATGATTACGTGGCGTGTTTGTTTTTACTTGGCAATTCGCGCGTGTCCCCAATTAAAGCCAACTCGATTCCCCTAATGTTTTAACCGTAGGATTAAATAAACAAAAGCAAGTTGAATCTAGAATCCTCTACTTCAATCTTCTGGTGTCACTCCACAGCGGTTATTAACTGTATAAAAAATCGAACTAAGCGTTTCCTGTTTTTGTAGCTAATAGACTTGCTATCATTGAGCAAGGCAGTGACCCGGATAATTGGCATTATTTACCGTCAAAGCTAAATCCAGCTGATTTACCTGGCCGAGGCGTCTCCGCATCATCTACGGAGCAATTAAAGGGTTGAATACGAGGGCCAGAGTTTCTTTAAGAACCTGTTTTAGACTTTAGTAAATTTGAACTTCCAGATAAAAAATTACCTGAGAAATTTTGCTTCACAGATCGGCAATCAGTGTACGCAAGCTTGATGTTGACAACACGGACGTGATAAATCGCTTAATTGATAAATCGCTTAATTAACAGTTCTTCATCTCTGTACAAACTAAAGAGATTAACGTCTTGGCTTTTACGGTTTAAAAATTCCCTCGTAAGCAAATTCAGGGGTTCTTGCTTTAAGTTTGACTCCGTCCTCACTGTAGATGAACTAAACGCCGCAGAGAGAGCACTTATCAGATATATGCAGCAGCAACATTTTCTATTTCTTACTGATCTAAAGAATAAAAATAAAGCAAAGACCTTCCCGCGTTATATGCAAAAACTACAACCCATTGAAATTGACGGCATCGTTCAAGTAGGAGGCCGGTTGGAGAAGATTGTAGCTGAATTTGATGTGAAACACTCAATCATTCTTCACAAAAATGTCACTTTTCACAATTAGTGATTAGAAAATACCATGTCGAAATGGGTCATTCAGGAACAACCACACTTGTGGCTTCAGTGAGGGAAAAATTTCGGATTGTAAAAGGTGGTTCTGCAGTCCGGTAGGTTATAGGACAATTCATAGCCTGCAAAAAAAGAAATACCAAAGTGGGAGAGCAAGTGATGGCTGATCTTCCCTCATATAGATTACAGTCGTTTGAGAGGCCATTTTATAATACTTGCATAGATTACTTCGGCCCGTTTATGATCTGACTATGAAAGCAGTTCACATAGAAATTGCAAACTCTTTGACAACAGACTCGTTTATTATTGTTTTAAAGGCGATTTACTGCTCGCAGAGGCAAATCCAATTGTATATTCTCTGACAACGGCACAAATTTTGTCGGCGCAGCATGCATACCGAGAAAATCTCTTGAAGAATTGAATAAAAGTATAATAGATCGCTACTGTTATCAACAAAATACAAAGTGGATTATGGGTGGAGCCTGGGAACGAATTATACGCACCATACGCAAGATTTTGAACGCTCTTATTGGCTATCAAATTTTAAATGATGAGGGATTAGTTACATTTACGATTGAAGTTGCAGCCATACTAAATTCTAGACCATTGGTCCCAGTAATGTACCATGATAACCTATCTCCAGGTCTTTTTGATAAGCATTGTTATACGCGCAAAAGCTGGGCTCAAATCCAATATATGAGCAACCAACTGGTGTCGTTAGATAAAGGTATTTATACCTAACCTTTCTCAAGGCAAAAATGTTTCCAGAAAAACAGGGATTTGCAATTACATGACATTGTTTTGATTATTGAGAATATGCAGCGAAGGTCGAAGTGGGTCCTGGGTAGAGTGGTTAAAACGTTTCCTGATAAATCGGGTGTAGTTCGCACGGTTAGTGTTAAAACCTCCAGCTCCGTGATTACGCGGCCTGTAGCTAAACTTTGTTTAATTTTAGAATTTCATAAGGAAACAGGTCGTCGTCGTCGTTTGTTTGAAGGGCATCCACTCCAGGCCAGACACAAACAGAACTGGGGCCGAGGGTTTATCCTTTTACTACCCCAGACTGCTGCACTGCCTGGATCAGATGCTGGCAGTGATGTTGTTAAGCCAGCATCGAGTTTCGTCATCCAAAACCGTCAGACCGCGTGCTCCATGTGGTGCCCGATGTATGGGGCACGCTGTTAGTACATGGTCTACGGTTTGCTCTGAGGCGCCACACTCGCAATTCGGTCATTCAGGAAACAGGTAACAAACTCGAATAACTAAAAATAATAAATGCAATTTTGTTATTGTTACTCGGTGTTTTGCCTTAGTACTTCATTTTCTTAACGCCTGTAATTAACGTTCTGTATCGATTTATTTGATTCGTAACTACATGTATTAATTTTTTTGATGTGCTTGTTTTATATTTTCGTTTCTTTAATATGTTATATTGACATCTTCGTGGGGGGAGTGCTGTGTCATACGTAAATATTTGCCGTGTTGGTAATTGGCTATAAGTTTCGAACCAACGCGCCCCTGTGATTTTGAGCTATGAGTTTCAAACCAATCTACATTTGGAAGGACTTTGGTATCGTATTAATATTTTGATTTGCTCGTCCGCCCAACATCGTCTGTGAGTCAGTGGGATGTGTGTTTGTGCGTTTAACTTAACTTATGCAATATTTGGTTGGTAGAAAATCATTTCCGATTAGCGTCTTCATTATTGTTTTATTTTAATAAAAAAACCCGTAAAATCTGGTGCTGGTCGTGAAGCGCGTTTGTGCAGAGCTGGAAGGACAAGACAGTTTTGCGACTCCGTGACAAAAATGGCTCCCATCGGGGAATCGGACCCCGGTCTCCCGCGTGAAAAAATTAGGGGTTCGTTTTACGATGATGCCAACCGGCTCTCATCATACAACGAACCCCTAATTTTTGGAAACCATTCCTCCCCACGGTTATCAAACTCGAACTTGTTATGAGTAACAGCGGCAATACGCGTGGAATCAACACAGTTATCAATCATAGAATCTATTAAGGTCTTGTGCTCTTTTAACAATTTTATCAAAAACAGTATTAAGTTTGTCTAAGTCAGGATTTCGTAACGACATTAACTTTTCAGCGCATCTATAACTTTCATTTACTTGCAATTTTAAGTTTTTGATCGCCAAGTTAGTATTGGTTTTATCTTCCTCGGATGTCACTATGCCAAACAATATGAACAATAAACCACATAGGTTTAAATTATAAGTTCTCACGTCTTGTCACACAAATCGCGTCACGCAATTTACTTTAAGCTTTTCAGGTACAAATACGTTATTATTATTACAAAAATCGTTCCAACAATTTTATGAGGTTTCACGTGTAGTAATTGAAATTTAGTACCGTTTACGCCGCTGATGTTGATGGTTGTTTTGCCGTCGTGGACTTTGACGCTTTTCGGAAAAATTTGATTACCAGTTAAACGATAAAAACGTCAATAAAGCTTCTTCGTTTGGGACTTCAAAGTTGATCTCAAAGACGAAGAGACTGTTGAAAACTTTTTTCGACTTTCAAAAAGAGAAAACCGTCGAAAACTTCTTTCGACCTATGACAATGAACCGCGTCGAAAACTTTTTGTGACGGAGTCGCAAAAATGCCTCGCGTTTCCACCTCCGCACAAACGCGCTTCACGACCAGCACCAGACTTTACGGCTTTATTTTATTAAAACAAAACAATAATGGAGACGCTAGTCGGAAACGGTTTTCCGCAAACAAAATATTGCATAAATTAAGTTAAACGCACAAACACACATCCCACTGACTCACCGACGATGTTGGGCGGACGAGCAAATCAAAATATCAATATGATACCAAAGTCCTACCAAATGTAGCCAATGTCAAAGGGACTAAAAATAGATAGCAGCCAAATAAGTATAAAGTTCGGGTATTAAAATTCAATCTATCTCTACGATGATTTACTCAAATCGTATGAACGGTTCCAAAGAAAGACTATGTCCAAATGTCAAGTAGCAAGCAACACTTGCCCAGTGCAAAGTGGCATCTCTCGATGCCTAACAGCCGCGTGAGAACGCACAAAAAAGCAGCGCTGATTATTCAGCGCAAGAACGAGGAGCGCATTGGTTCGAAACTCATAGCCAATTACCAACCCTGCAAACATTAACGTACAACGTAACAATGTTTAAATATTATAGGCTTAATTTTAATCATAGGACCTTTAGGTACAACGTGACAGTAATTGTATGCTTATAAGTTACATAGATGATAGTTTAATTTAACCCTTTTATAATTGATTTTTTCAAATAAACTTAATTTATATTGTACATCATCCATGTCACTCAATACATCAATTAAATTAACACCCAGGTATGCCAATATCTTCATGGATCAACTGGAAACTTTACTAACGTGCCCCAGTTTTTTTTAAAAAAACTCTTGAATACTTACGTTACATTGACGATATTTGGATGGGTTGGAGACACGAAAAAGATACCTTATTCGAATTTATCAATAATGCCAACCGTTTACAGTACCCTACTATCAAATTTACATACTCGTTTTTCCCTGAGACAGTAAACTTCTTGGAAACAACTTTACATTTAATCAATAATCACATTAAAACTGAACTTTACACAAAACCCACTGACACCCACCAATACCTTCTTCGCAATTTTTGTCACTCACGTTACATAATCAAAAAATATGGCAAAAGCTTACACAATGTATCAAACGCATTTGCTCTACAACGGCCTATTTTGAAAAACATGCCGCTTATCTCATCTCATACTAAGTTTCACGATCCTATAAAGAAAGCATATCCGGAAAATAATTAATGAAGTCAGAACTATCCCGAGGAAAAAATTACTAAGATCTACCCCAAAATCAGTAGGCAAGAAGACACCTTTTATTACCACTTTTCACCCAGGACTACCTAAAATTAATTCAATGTTTGATAAATTTAATAAGTTACTATCAGGAGATTCTTGTTTATAAGATATTTTTAAAAGCTAAATTTAATTCAATCTATTGTTTAAAAGCTATTTTTTTTTAAATCCATAGCCGCTTGTAAAAGATGTCCGCCTCATAGGAATATCTTAGTTAAAGCGACATTAAAATCAACAAGTACGACTTTTTTACAGCAAAAATTTTTTCATTGCAGCAGACATAATTGTTTTACATGCAGATACTCTTCCGAAAATTCAAGCTTTTACTCTAAAAACATATTGATACAACATTCAACATACACGGACACATTGCAATAGTACTTACTTGATTTACATAATTATCTGCTCTAAATATCAAAAGCAATACGCAGGCGAAACTGATAGAAAAGTAAAAACACAGAAAGCAGAACATTTTCGTAAAATTTGCAAACACACAAACACTATCATCGGTCTACATTTCAACACTACAGAACATAGCATAGAACATATGCAAGTCAATACCATAGAAAAAAGTCTATAAATCTAGTAATTACCGGAAAGCAAAAGAACTATTTTGGATTCATAAATTACAAACATTAAAACACGGTCTCAACAAAAAAAAATTATTATTGAGTATTATTTTTTAACGCCATTTTCCTATAAATATTAATTTATACTTTATTGCTTTAATTTTACCCATTACATTTTTTATGCAATAGATTTAAATCGTCCGATCTTAAAACAGTTTAGTTATTTAATTAATCAAAAGAAGTCGAACAAGTTATTGCCACTTTACGGTCATTGCTACGTTTCATTATTATTGTGAATCGTAAGACGTCATAGATTTGGTGTGTTTAACAGTTACTATACAATTTTCTCAGCTGATTAAACAGCTGATGAAGGACATGTTTTATTTTTTTCATTCTTCTTATTATTTTTAATAAAAAAAAATTAAATTTTTACGTTCTATCGTTATCTGTTTTTTTTTTATTTGTAGTTATCAGAAGAAGTTGATTAAACGAAAGATTATAGATCTGAGAGGTATTTAGCTGATATTTTTTGTTAAGAATAGTTTAATCACTTCAGCTGCAAATCAAAGTTTGTCTGGTGTAGTTTAGATTGATCTTATTAATTTATATAAGCAAAAAAAATTAAAAAATGAATGACCTGAGAATGAGTATTCTATTATTTGATAATTGTTGCACAAATTTATCTGAAGAGAAAACCGAAGTAGTTTAAGCCAAAATCATTTTTGAATCCTCCAAAAAATCTTGAAATACTTAAAAACAAACCGTAAATGCAATCCTCAGTAAGATTTCCAATCTGCGAAGCCAATATTTGAGGACATTGATCTGGTAACACCTTGCTTAAAAAATTTTTGAAACTCTGGTTGTAGAACTGCTTGGAGCCTCCTAGAAATATACGTTTATTTATCAATATCATATTTTAGCAAGTTTAAAACAAACGCAACAATTTTTTAATGTTGCTTTGTGGTTAATTGATTGAATTTATGAGTAGTTTTCAAAAACGTTATGCACAAAGTTTTACTACAAAAGCTTTTCCTGTTACATAAAGAAAGTAATCTTTGTTATAAAGTCATTTTATATTTTCCGATATCTTTTAAGAATAATATTGAAATTTTAGAATAAACCACTAATCAGAAATACTGATGTCACGAGTTTGAAATAATTGCAATTAAAGTGCTGTACAAAGAAGTTTGTATGAAATCATTTTATTTTTTAGTTTACTTTATCTCCCGAAGGCGTCAGAGGCGCTATACATAGGGCAAGTAACTACCCCGACCTTCTTCCGGAAATGCCAAGGTATTGCTGTCCGATAGAAAATTTTTATTTTTATTTTTTTTTGATTTTATAGAGATATGACTGTAAGTTAGAACCGTTTGCCAAGACGCTTTAACCATTTGACCACAATACTCACATCATCTAAAGAACCATTGCATCACATTTTCAAATGGTTCAGTTTTACCTTATAATTCTATCGTTGGATACTTGCTGGAAAATTATTGATTTAAAAAAATCTTGCAGAAAAAATAGTTAGGTGTCCCAATATTTAATTGATTTATCAAACATTTTGTGAAAGATCTTACATTAGTTTTTCTTGACATTACTTTCAACATAACGTTTTTTTTAAAAAATAAAAAATTTTAAAGTAGTTTTTATCAAATTAATTATTAATGCTGAAAACTATTCATATGGGTATTTTTAAGAAAATTACCGTAAAAATCAATTGATCGCTGGAATGTAGTTAAAATATTTTTCAGTTTTTCAGAATTTTCCACTTCAAAAATAAGGCTCGATGGCGCTATTGTGTTAGTAATAATCTGAAAAATCCTTTTTAATTTATTTTACAAACAAAAAACTAGAAACTTGGATAAAAATTATGTAAAAAAAATAATTAATTAAATCAAAAATTGTTGACAGCCTTGCGAAATAGTAAATAGACCGGACCATTCGAATTGCGATTGTTATCGATACGATCTCAATTTCACTCCAATTTTTTATGTTTTTGTGCCTACAAGAAAGGATTTTTGGATTCTTGTTTATCTTATAAGCTGTTTGGAACAAATGTCATGTCACTTTACGGTACCTACAAAAAACACTAAATAAAACTCTTTAACTGAATAGTAATATTTAGGCATATCCGAAAGCAAGTAAGGAAAATCATTTGACGGTTGCTCTAAATTTAACAAATCGGACGTGCCCGAGATTCAGGAAGACAATTGGTATCATGATTATGATAAAAGTTAAAAAACTTATTATTTAGAAAACACTTTAACCAACCTCATAATTCTTTAAATTGTAATAACCAACTCCGACAACCAAAATTGTCACTCCAAGATTTTGGGCTCGTTGCGCAACCTTGAGCAAATCGATTTGATCGTTATATCTAAAAAAATTCCTATTAAAATTAGATTATAATTTTGGCAAGGAGTAAATTTTCTTCAACCATCTTGTAGCAATACTCAGCAGCACAACTAAATTTATAAAAATTATTATTTTTAAACGTTTTTGGCTTCTTAGCCCCTTTTCAAAACTTAAACTTAAATGAAATTAACAATAATGGGTCAAAACGTAGAAAATTAATTATTTATGCATAAATGAATTTACAGGGTAACCAATAAATTAAAGAAAATAAAACTATAAAGCCAATTTTTAGCTTCATTAAATTATATAAAAAGTGAAAGTAAATTAAAATTTTTAAATAAATAAATTAAAAAGAAAAAGAATGAAAAAAACACTTAATAGAAATGAAGAACCATTTGCATAAAGTTAAGATGTAAACTAGGATTACGCTTTTTAATAAATAATGCTTTGTATGTTTTTATGTGAAATTTTAACTTACACTTTTTTATTATCTTAAAGAAGTTTAAATTTAATTCAACAAACAATGCAACACTTTTTTATTGCACTTGAGATTTCAGAATAGAAGTCTAAATGCTCCATAGCTCTAGTGCTTAAATATCAGGTTGACATACTCATGTATGTCAAGTTCTGGTCACACGAACATATAAATTCATAAATGACATTTGAACAAAGATTTAAAGAAGTTTTGGACTTCAACTGAAAGTAATTTGTAATTTCAAATGTTTTATAGACAGAACAAACTTCCAAGATAAATTTTGATTTCAAAATTTTAGTTAAGCGATTTAAAATGTCTTGAATCAATATTCCAAGTACTGAATTGTAATATAATTTGTACGACAATCAGTAGAAAGACCAACGGTTATATGGAACACAAATTTGTTTAAAACTTTATTAAAAAAACAGCAAGGATAATCATTTAAACAAAACATTTTTCTTAGCTTGTTGATTTCCCGATTGAGGAACATTTTTGAAAAACATCTTAATTTCGCACGGTAAAGCATACTTAAAATTAAAATAGATTGCCATTTTTATGGCCAAAAGACGTTAAAATTAAGGAAAAGTCCAGTGTTGGTCGGTTTTTTGCATGTATAAGTGTCTAAACTATTGTAATTTATTTCTATTTTAACATCTAGAAAACAAATAAAGTCAGAAGAATGCTGAAGAGTAAATTTTATGTTTTTATATTGATTATTAACACTAGAAGGACCAAAATTTACGACTACCTAGAAGGACCAAACGTGTCAATTGACGCACGCGCTTTTTTTGAAATTTTTATGCGTTTCTCGCTATATTGTAAGGCTTCTGAAAGGCAGACCGTACACATTTGAAAAGTTATAGCATTGCCAAGTATCTAGGTCAACGAAACGAGCATGCTTTTAAAGCTTTATTATGGACAGGAAAAGTATCGTTTGCTGCAACACTTTCCACCTATTGGGCTTTGACACACTATACAGACGTTAGTTTTTCTATTTCTGCACGATTTACAAAAACACTTGCGGCGGTCTTTTGGAGCAGGCTGTCACACTCTCTTTTTTCAATTTTTGTGTAGCAGAAGAGTCTGTACTGGATCTCGTAGGTCTTTAAAAAATCAATGACTCCGTAGCACTATTTAGGCTACCAGTGAGTTCTTCACATATTTTTGTATGTACGCTCTATGGCTGAAATTGCTCTTGCACACAGCTTTGTAGATAACTCAACGGTTTATTAGAGCCATGTTAATGATATTATAAAAGATATGTACTGGCAATCTTTTGCTAGCAGCTTTCACTGAATACAGCCTGGATATTTGATCCAAAACATCCACACCAACCTTCGTCTTGTTATCAAAAAGCACGGTTTCTGGCTTACGCTTCGGATTATTGTGCTCTGGAATAACAACTTTTTATGTAGGGTGCTTAAAATGTTTAAAGACTTCGGCTGTTTGCACTGATAAGAAGTGATAGTTGCTGTAGTGTCCCCTGCGGAGTGTACAGCCATGGTGCTATGCAACATATGCTTCTTCTTCAACAAATTTGTAATTTTCCTTCGGTTTGCTGGAATTGTCGCCACCAAACTACACTGCCGTTTTGCGAGTCTCAATAAAAGGTTCAAGGAAGTGAAGTAATTGTCACACGTGACGTTAAAACCTTGGCTGAATAAAGGAATCATTAGCTTCATCACCACATCCGTTGGCAAGCTGGCATCTCCACGTCTCGTCCAGTCCTTCCCAAGATAAGAACATCTGTTGTATAGATACTTGCTCTCTACATCGAAGGCCATCCAAAACTTTATGCCGAACTTATATGGCTTGTTCGGCATATACTGAATAAACTTACACCTGGCCGTGCAAGAAAAAAGTTGCTCATCGATGGTTATATTCACGTTGGGATTGTAGGCCTTCTGAACATTCTTAAAAAACGGATTCCACAGCAACTATGCCAAGCAAAACTTTTTCTTCCAAATTCCTCCTCCTTTCAGTTTTTAAAAGCAAAACTTTCAAATTCCTTCTCAGTTCAGTTTTCAAATTAAACCTGAGAAACTTAATGATTTTTAAGAATCTTCAACGTGGCATAGTAGCGTTGAACAAAGGGCATCTCCAAGATTTATCCTATATACTTTTTATAGGCAAAGTTCTTCCACCGATTGCGCCAGGTGCCGCAATATGTTCCATAAGTTTGTCCAGTTCATCTAACGTAACCGTCCAGCTGTTATTTCCAATGACACGATGTGCTTCCAAAGTAGTGCACTTCAGAATATTCTTTAGCGTGGGCTCGTTTTAAAAGATGCGGAACGAAGAAAGAGGAATGCTGCGTATGATGCTGGATGTGAAATATGATGTAGGTCCTGCACGGATTCTAACAATATTGTGCTGCTGTAGTTGTCCAGTAGTGACTTGAGAGGGAACTGAGCGCCGCAAGTGGGATCTGTCTTTGCTCAAAAGGATTTGGTTATCGTTATCACTGCTGCTTCGAGCACGCTCCATCATCTGTGTTGATTGGTGCTTCCTGGTTTGTATATTCGTCATCTGAATCAGAAGAATTCTCCTTATTTTGAATATCCACAATCACATTGTTGAGTTCATCAAATTTGGAATCTTAGTACTCACCATCAGAAGACTCTAAAGCAATAATTTGGAACAATTGCAACGCTTGATCAGCAGCGAACCTTTGAGACATTTTACACTCAAAGAAAATACTGTATCAGTAATTTATTTGGCTTCTGACTTGTAAAAGCACAACTCATCGTTAGACACTATGCAAAATGCTCGTTGCACAAATTATTTTAAACTTGCTGCTCCTGGGGTGCTAAAAATAAACATATTATTGACAGGAACAACCTATTTAGAGCTTCCATGACTGAGATATAGCTTGTTCAAGGTAATAACCAAATTATTCTCTTCTGCATCTTACTGCTTACAATAACAACTTCTATGGCAGCAATATTCAAAACACTAGGCTAAGCTATACCTGATTTTCTTGTACTTAACGCAAAACAGAAAACCACTACGTATTGTCCGCCAGGCCCTCACCCAACTATGCCCCGTAAATTTCTCATAACACAAAACAGCTTAGCTGGTGACGCCGAGAATCACTAGAAAAAGAGTGACAACGAATTGAAAATACTTTTTCAAAGATCAGAACAGTAGCAGCACAACGAGCAATTGATAAAACGAACTTGTTAGGTATAAATAAACTTAAAACACAATTATTACGTCATAGTAAGGTAAGCCGTCTACGTTCTTTAATGCCATAAAAAAAACTGCTTTAGAAAAAGACAATATAATGATATCTACCAAGAAACTGTTGGTAAACAGGTTGGTATGGTTCATTTCGACGTGTTAACGAGTCTTGCGTCAATTGACGCGCTTGGTCCTTCTAGGTATAATTTTATTTTTTTCCCTAGTATTTGCTCCTCAGGTCACGAAATTTGGTCTGAGAGTGTCTACCTATAAAAAAATAAAAGTCAAAAAGTATGAAGCGAAAATACTTTAGAAAGCGCGATTTATCGCCATGTAAAAATTTAAATGCGTCAATTGACGCGCTTGGTCCTTCCAGTGTTGAAAACATTTAGAAAAGACAAAAAGCATTTTTGTTTTCAAAAACAGCATAACTATCATCAACATAACGTAAATACTATTTTGGAAAATGTCGGTTTATATTTTTAAAAATACGGTTTTCCAAATTGGCGAGAAAGAAATTTACAATTGTTGGTTCAAGTAGTGATTCCATGGTAACACCATCAATCTGTTTGTACAATATGTTATTGCACAAAAATTGTCATTGTATAGCTAACCTCTAAGTAATTTAATACGTATTTCTTTCTTCGTTTGCAATTGATTAGGGTTTTTTTCGGAAAATAATTTATCAGTTATAAGTTTTATTGTTTCTTCTATGGTACATTTGTGAAAAGGGAAACGATATTAAAACTTTTTAGACTTTATATTTATTTAAACTTTGCTTTGTAGACTTTATTGATTTTTTAGATAAAAGTGGAATTAATTAGTTGTTGGTAGCTATTGGTAATTATAACAGATCACATTTTGTCCGATTCCGTTTGCAATTTACTTTTCAAGCAGATTAATGAACGCCCTGTGAGACAAAGTACCACTAACATTAATTTTTTGTCCTTGGGGGCTAAAAAATTTCACCAAAATAAACCAATAAAAATGAGTTTTCTGTTAAACGAAGTCACTAATTCAAATTCTTGCCTTTTTACCAAAATGTCATTAAAAGAAAGAGAGTGGTATGTCTCTTTTTCATGCGTAAATTCTAAGAAAGTGAGGAGAGATTGGGGATGGTAAGAAAATACTGTTGTTTTCATTGTTGAATAACAAGGTCACAAAGTAACAAAAATATGCTAAAGTTTTTTAGTTAGATTTATTATGCTTTTTTTAGCGTATTTATACGGATTCTGAACGATTTTCAACCACTCATAATTTTGTCCATTTATTATCTTTATAGTCACTGTCTGAGGTATTTATTTAAAACGCAGTTTTTGACCATTTAAAATGAAGATTTTTTAGATATCACGTACTCGTTGGCACGTTTTAGACCATCTGTGGCAATAAACATTGCACGTCATGCTCTTATAATTTAGCAGAAAAATATTAAATTTTTAATTAATTGTTATAGGTACTACAACTACTACATTTCTTTTAGAAGCATTATAAAAAGCATACTAAAACTTCGCTTTTAATCAGACCACTTACGCTCTATTGATTAGTAGAACAACAATTTGACGGTTGTTTGGTTGGTTGACTCGAGATGATGCTTGCATCATATCAAGAGAAAAGTTGATTGCTTTGGAAGTCGTTTGCGATAACGGTGCAATAGAAGTTCTACTGATTTCTTTCTATATAAGCAATTGAACTTTATTTATAGTCCCAGTTGATTATTCAAATAAGATCAACTTGATAGAGCATGTCCATAGACTTGGTAAAATATAGATTTTTGATCTAGCAATATTTAATAAACTGATTTTAAAAAATGATAATTGGGCAGAATAACAAAAATACTAACTTAATATTTTTGTTAAATATCAAAAATAAATAAAATATTAAAGGCAAAGGATGGCTTCAATTTTGCTTTTTTTGAATATAACAAAAGTAAACATTTCAAACATTTAGAATTGATTGATTAAACAATCTGGAGACAATTAAAGGTTGAAATAGTTTCTACTTTTTTCTTTTACACGCGTGATTGAGCAATTGCTATAGTGAAAGCTTTCAATGACATTGACATCTTTTGCATTGTGTGTAAATCAAAGACAAAGTAATATGGCTTTTGCTATTTTTAAGTAGAATGTTTTTTATTTAAAACAAAGCTGTCAATAGAACACAGTTAATTTTAATTTTAACAAATAAGATGAGATTTTATTGATCGATTGTTAATTTAAAGGAAAACTAATTGATTTAAAAAAAGAATACATTTTTTCATGATATAAATCTACAGAACATCTTATTATAACTTTTTTTAACCTGAAACCGTGCATGATCGATAAACGGTGCCAAATCAATTCCACTTGTAACATTGCTTTCAAACCGATATCTAAAACAAAAAATATGACAAAATAATCAAGAAAAATTAACTTCAACCTTAGATATCTATAGATTAATATTGATCAAACCCAGGACATTTGATATAATTAGCTTTGTTTTACGGTCATACCAATTTTATCTTAAGATGCCTCGAATTTTTTGCAGAAAACCAGAGCTGTCAAATTTTTAAGCAGCACTGTTTGTCTTAAAACTCGCCACTAACTTTTTTTATTTTTTGCTCTCTTTACGGCGTAAAATTTTCTTTATTAAATTTCATAAACATTTTTTTTTCTTAGCTTAAAATTGGTAACGTTTAAATTATTTCAGAATAAAATGTAAGTCCATATATTACACAAAACATAATTTGTTAGAGGACGTTTTGGAAATTTACTTCATTCCATTATCAACTGTATTAAAGGCAGCTGATTATGGAATAGCTAAATATTTTTATCTAATGATTTAACAATATTTTGTTTATTAAACTATTGAAATCCTAGACAAATTTCATCATTCAAATATTAGAAAAAATTTTAATCACCAAAAATATATTTATTACAGTTAAATTTGTAAACGTTTTCTAATAAACTATGTTTCGCAAAACGTATATTGGATTTTCTTTTATTTTAAAATTTTTTTGTTTCAACAAACCGGAATGTTTTTTTCATGATCAAATAAAAAAAATGTATTTTAAGTTTTGCATTTTTGATTTTGGTTAGTCAAATTATATAAACTAGCCTTTGCAATTAAAATATCATTCAGAACATAAAGTAGGTTTATGGGAAAACGTGTTCTTGCTGAAAATCAAAAAAAGACAAACAAAGTTTTTTAAGATGTATGTTTTAGTTCAAGCGTTATTGATCTTGCTAATTTTATAGTTTAAAAATTTCTAACAATTTTTACAAATTTGTGCAACAGTAATAGCAAAAAAAGATGATAGCAATCACAACTCACACTTCATTACTGATTTGGACAAGAAATGGATAACCATAAGTCACGACTCCAACTTGAAAACTAGAATCAGTTGGAAAATGTTCCGTGACAATTATTAACCATTCTTTAATTTGATCGATGGTTTTTGAGTTAAAACTGTTGGCAAACTGCCAAATATCCAGAACAAAAATTATATCCGTTGATATGGCCGAGTAGACTGCACAAATAAGTTTTCATATTAGGCAAATTAACATCACAATCAAGCAAAGATTTATCTTAACAAAAATATACAAATAATAGCAACTCCAGGAATAAAAGAGGCTTTAAAAAATATAATATCAATAAGATAAGTCAAATCAGATTTTAAACGAACTACTAATTTAAATATCTTAGCCATATACTAAGCAAAAAATGTTTGAGCATTTCAAATTATTCTGAAAGTTTGTATATAAATTTACACATATTAACACTTTCGAAAAATAATAAAACTGGGTCAAGACATATTGGGACATTCCATGTCAACTCACACCGTTTTCGGCATTTTTTGCCGACCATCTCAAATTTTGCTGAAATTCGGCATGTTCTTAGGTTTGGATGAGAAAATGTCTCACATTAAATTTCAAATTTCTAAATTAAATAGTTTTTGATATATGAAGATTGAAAGTAAGACACAATCGCCGCTTAAACGCTCCTGATCGAGCAAAAGTGGCCCTCCTGGCTTTATTTTTTGTTCGATTTCGAAGATGTTAATATCATTGGAAAGCTCTTTTCATCAGCATATATTAAAAACTATTTAATTTAAAAACTTGAAATTCGGTGTAAGACATTTTCTCATTCAAACCTACAAACAAGCGAAATTTCAGCAAAATTGGAGATGGTCAGCAAAAGAGGGGTGTTAGTTGACATGGAATGTCCCTATTGTGCAACAAACTTTCTATACTAAAACACTTACATTTTGCTTTATTGGTAGCAGTGCATTTGATTGCAGGAATATGGTCAGATGTCTCTGAAAAGAAATTAACCTAATTTGTATTCAACAAATAAACAGCTCGCGCCTGTACAGTGAACTTGATATAATTGTGTGGAGAAGTAATTAGTGTTGAGTACTTGCTCGCGGTCTAGTTTGCCAGTTGCTTGTTGCATAATTACGTTGTTTGCTAGAGTTAAAAACTGCATTATTAGGAAACTTGCAAACAGTTTCGTGCAAACAGTGAAAGTAGTTATTTCACTTTATTTATTTAGTTTATTTAGTGAGTTCTGTGCATTTAATATATTTTATATTAATTTGTAGTTATTTTCTATTTAGATGTATTGACTTTTTTTATTTAATTTAAGCTTAGAAATACAAGCTTATACGTAAGATTTATAACATCAGTGTTTTTCATTCTAATTAAATCAACTAAAATATCGATCATGGCAGGCTAGCTTGTTGCACAAATGGCAAAATCCAACCAGATATTGATCCTAAATCTCTGAAAGCATTTAAAAGTTTTAAGCATTGGTGTACTTTTTTAAATGAACTAATGGCGATGTCCCAAACGCCAACCGGTGATGACTCTATTCGAATAAGCGATAAGAATAAACACAAACTGCGGCTAACCTTCTAGTTGAAGTACACGCACGCTCGCACGGTTTACACAATTCGCACGACACGGTACGACACGTCACGATACGATACGCACGGTTCAGGGTTGTTGGGCCACGATACCGCTGTAGTCGATGTGATTCATAAAGAATATTAGCTTAATCTTATTCAAACAGAATTAACAAAATTTATTCAGATAGAATTAACAAAACTTTATTCAAATAGAATGAACTAAACTTTAAGACACATCAGAACATTAAAAACACAATAGAAAATTAAAATTATTGGCGAAAACGTTTAATTAAAGAATCGTTTTACAATCAAAAATTTAATCTATCTATGTATACCGACAAAAAATCTGTTCCACTACATTCATTTAACATTTTATGCTTCTTTATTTTACTATGTTATATAGTTATTTTATGGTCATTAATGCTGTGCAGTAAATGTTTAAACTCGTTGTCTATTTTTCGGTTCAAATTTTGAACCACTTTATTTCGTATACTCCCAAATTGCTGTTATATCACTTTACTTTTAAAGTTACGCGCAGATAACTCCGTTTTATTTAGTAGTATACTCGTATGTTGGCAATATTTCATTTTGTTACGTCATAAATTATCTAAATTTAAATTTTCAAATTTACAATTAATTATTTAGTTTTACAAGTTGATAATGGAATGAGCTATAATTCCGAAACGTCCTTAATAAACTATGTTTCAAAATATATTGGCTATACTTTTTATTCAGAAAATTAAACCTTTACAATAAACGCAACTAGCTACTTAAGGCACCTTCTGGTTTAAATTCAATTACATGCTTTTCTTAGCGAACAAATTACATGTGAGTGTCTAAATTTCCACGTGCCAAATAAACCAAGAAGAAAGTTAAACAATGGGGCTTGTGACTTCATTACAAAACACGCGATTGAAATCAAGTTGCCTCATGGAAAATAAAAAAGAAAACGAAAGAAAGAAAAACGTTGAACTTAAAATCTTACAATTGACTTAAAACCTTCACCGATTTTTTGCGAGGATATTAGCAGCCCCACAACCTGAAGGAGTAGCTGAACCCAACAAGTTGGAGATTTTGTGCTCTACGTTAGCTCTGATGTGTACGAACTAATAGAAAGATGCGAGTCCTACCATTTTGCGATACCGAAGCTTAAGGAAAGCTTTATTGAAGTTCTTTATGTTATATTTTCTCGCTATCTCCTTGCAACAAGAAGGCGAAAAGTCGGAGAATCCTAAGAAGAGTTTCTTCACACGCTACATATCCTGAGTAAAAACTGCAAGTTTAGTGACGTCTCAATTAAAGAATATCGGAAGAATTTTGTTAGAGATGCTTCATCAATGGTTTAGCTTCACATTATATGCGCCAGCGGCTACTAGAAAACAACAAATTAACTGTAAACAAAGCGTTCAAGAGGAACAGAGCGCTCTACCAAGCTCATGAATATTCACCTATTTATACATCAGAAAATGATTTGGTGATCGATTATACCAGACACGAAAGTGAGGCCGCAGATCTGGGTGCTGCATCTATTAATGGCATAGTGGCTATTACGGCTTCTAACAATTTAAAGGTGCTTTTTTGTGGACGTACCTATCATCGACGATCACTTTGTCTTGCCAGAGAGATAGCCTGCTATTTTTGCGGAAACTTTTTACATTTTTTTCGTGTCTGTATAGGAAAGATTGCAAGATTCAACAAGAAAAATTTCGATGGGCAATTCAATTCTCTAACCGCCCAAGGTCCAACTCCCGTCCTACGATTTACGTGGCCGCATGTCCTCCCAGCCAACAATGCTATGCAGGGCTTGTAAGAGCTCTATAAAGAAAACCTGTACGGGGCCGTACCGATTTAACCGCGGGCGCTGTAGTGGTCCCGCGTGGGCTAACCGCTCGGGTTTAATCTGGCGTTTAGTTTTCAGCCATAATCTAAATTGAAAGATGCTAATAAGTTTATCTTTTTGATAATTTCCAAAAAAAAAAAAAAATTGACATAAATAGCTTGAACAACATAAAACTCTTTCAGTTAGCCCATGCAGGGGAACTGCAGCGTCCGCGGCCAAATTGGCACAGATACCGAACGGGCTGCCCTCGCAGATCAAAAATGGGCCCTGCATAGCATTGTTGGAAGGGGGCAGCTTAATTAAAGCTTTCTTGTAAGCCTACGTTAATGCCATAAAATAACAGCCTCAGTCGATTCCGGAAGTTCAGAAATTAGCAATATAATTCTAGGCTTGGAGTTTTTGAGTTTTTAAGTTTGATGGTGACTCGCCTGATTTAGTAGTGTCTAATGACTCCAACTGTACTTTGGCTGTAGTCGATACAAAGAAACCATCTTTATTTTCTAACTGAACTTCTAAAGTAAAGCTCATTGCAACAAAATTGTGTCGCTTCAACAAGACAGACCGAGCTTTCATTCAGAAGGCGGTTGATGAGTAGCTGAACAAAAGAATAATTAACCAAGCTCTTTTCCTTGGAAAGCGCAAGTAGTGATGTTCAAAAATGAACTTAATTGCCATAAAAAATGATTATGTAAACATTTATAACGAGTTTGTTGCGTAACGTTTACCGCGAATTGATGATATGATTCATGAGCTTTGAAAGTACAAAATTTTTCTTGACATTCGCTGTAAAAAGTTCGTATCATCAAATTAGACTTATAGAGTCTAATCACAAATACACAGCGTTTAAACAATCGGCAAACTATATGAATTCACTCGTATTCCGTTTGGAATCAAAAATGGTGTTTCCACTTTTCAACGAAAATTTACAAATATATTAAGGAAGAAAATTTGATAGTTGCGTTTCCCTAACTGGACAACATCACCATCGCTGGACGCCAAAAAGCCGATCACGAAAGTAATGTGGCTTCAATTTTGGATGCCGTTTGCCGTAGAAACTTTACCTTAAACGGGAGTAAAACTATGCGATCAGTAGAATCTATTAACATTCTTGGCTACGTAGTTGGAAGCAACATAATTAAGCCAGATTCCGAATGTATGCGAATTTTACAAGATTTTCCTGTGCCTAATAGTAAAATGCTTTGCGTGGTGCTTTGGGTTTGTTTGCTTATTATGCCAAATGGTTAATGATTTTGCAACAAAAGTACGACCCCTAGCTGATGCCAAAAGCTTTGTTTCTTTCTGGTAGTGCCTTGGACATTTTTGAATTGATAAAACGTGAATTACCGTTTCTGGTGGACCGTTTGTGGTGGAAATTACTGTTTGTTGAGGAGTGCGAGAGCAGCTAGCAATCTATTGATTAATCATTATCGTTTGTGTTGGAGTGTGATGCTTCGGATGTAGCTGTTTTGGCTACCTTGAATCAGGGCGGTCGCCAATTGTCTTTATGTCTCGAACCCTGTAGGACAGCAAAAATACTACCCCGCTTTCAAAAAAGAGGCCACAGCTGTTATTGAAGCTGTCAAGAAATGGTCACATTTATTGTCTCAACAAACTTTTACGTTGATTACAAACCAGTGTTTTTAGCCTTTATCCTGGATAGCAGACAATGAACAGAAATAAAAAATGACAAAGTACAAATTTATCGGATGGAATTTTCCCCTTTCTCATATGTTATACAATACCGTCCTGGTCAAAGAAACTTTGCACCCGATACTTTTACTCAAGCAAACTGTTCAGCTGTAACTGTGACCTCTTATATGTCATCAAGCGCTTTACAAGATATTCACAAAAAATTGTGTCATCCAGGGTAACTCACATGCTACACTATAATAGAAGTAAAAATTTTCCGTTTTCTGCAACCGATGTTACGCTTATTGTTTTTGGTTATAATACCTGCGCTCAAGTTAAACCGTTTTTGTTCGTAGAGAGCAGGGAACCTTAATTAAAGCGATGGGACCAATGGAACAGATAAGCATTAACTTCAAGGACCCGTTGCCATTTTATACGCCTAATAATTATTCTTTTATTACTATTGACGAATATTCCCGATTTCTCTTCGCTTTTGCATGTAAAGATATGAACACTTTAACTCCAACACAACGTCTTGATAAAGTGTTTATGTTAGATGGTACTGCTAGTTTCGTGCTTTCTGACAACGCTTCCTCTTTTTCTTAAATTCAAAATGTATCTCTCCCAAGTTGGCATTTCTTCTCACAAATATAGCATGTATTACCCTTCCAGAAACGGACAAAATGAGAAAACAGTGCAAACGATTTGGAAAACTATTCAACTAACCTTGAAAACCGCTGGCTTGCCCCCCGAAATATGGGAAATAATACTTCCCAAAGCGCTTCATTCAATCAGGTCCTTACTATGTACAGCAACCAATGCAACAGCTCACAACAGATTTTTTGCCTTTCCAAAAAGTTCGAGCTCAAGAACATCACTTACAAGATGGATGACATACCTGGCACAAAGGCGTATCTCAGACGTTTTATTCGAAGCAACAAAATAAACCCTTTGTTGGCAAGCTAGAAATTATAATGTGAATCCCAATTATGCCAGTGTACGCCATCTGAATGGAAGCAAAATCACCGTCTCCGTGCAAGACTAGGTGGCCCCTTGTTCCTCAGAAGAAAATAAAAAAGATAACTTTGATGCAATCGATACTAAAATTGATGTTAATAGTGAATCACCTAATCACATACCAGATAATGCATGCAGCAAAAAAAACAAGAAAAAAATGTACCTGTTTCACCACTACCTAATTGACCGCGGAGATTAGCTCAATTTTATAAAAGCGTTCTCTCGCTTAGATATGGGATTCATGATTCATCGGTGTGATTTTTTAACATTATTTTGTTTGCTTAGTTTATGTTATTTTGCGATGCCTAATTTCTTACATTGTTTTGTCCGTACACCGCGATTAGTTTTCTTTTTGGTCGGGTGAATGAAGTAATTAGTGTTGAGTACTTGCTCGCGGTCTAGTTCGCCAGTTGCTTGTTGCGTAATTACGTTGTTTACTAGGGCTCACATATGCATTATTAGGAAACTTGCAAACTGTTTGGTGCAAACAGTGAAAGTAGTTATTTCGCTTCATTTAATGAGTTCTGTGCACTTATGTTATTTTATATTAATTTGTAGTTATTTTCTATTTAGATATATTGACTTTTTTGATTTGATTTAAACTTAGAAATACAAGCTTATACGTAAGATTTATAACATTAGTATTTTTAGTTATTCCAGTTGTCTCGAAAAGCTTGTTATTCCGTTTTCAATTTATGCTGCATTTAGATATAAAAAGTCTTAAATTTAAATTAATAAGAGAAAAAGTTACTATGTTGTTGAAATATCAATTCTTGCAAAGGAGCAACGACGTTTTTTAGATTTTCCACGTTAGACAAGATAAAAACATGTTCCATTCGAGCCATTTGAACTAAAATGTTCTGAAAAAAAAACAGTCATTTACTCTCATTAAACTAGCAAATATTTTGTCGTGTTTTATTGCCGCGTGAAGTCTGCAGTTTTAACTTCTAGCAAATCAGTAATTTAGCAAATTAGCTTTTAGCTTTTTCAATGATTTTTATTTTGTTTTTGGACGCAGATTTTAAAACATTTTACTAGTTTTCTAAACACTAACGTTCCAAGTAAAAACAATTAGTTTTGAGAAACAAATTCGGGTAGTTTTGCATGCCATGATTTTGCTCATCAAATGACGTAAATTTAAAAAAGAAAAAAACGTTTACGCTCTATAGAGTTATGACTATAAAATTTAAAGAATAACGAGGCTCTGCGCTGGAAATGTTACACCGGTATTATTAATTCATCAAGGAACAATATCAATTGCCGGAACTAAATTACTGCTTTCAATAAAGATGGCCGAAGAGAGTGATGAGATGCAAAAGAATAAGTTCCAGAGAGAATAATGAGCTATTTTAAAAACTCAGATTAGCAATTGGTTACTGGGACTCTTATAGGGGGTGAGAAAGTAGAGTGTAAAACTATTTTTCTTAAGACAGGTTATCATCTAAGCTGACCAAAAAATAAACACGGCTAATTACCCAAAGTGAGAGAGCAGTAAAGCATGAGAACTGTAGTTGTTTTTAACTGCTTTTATGTACATTGCAACATCAAGTTAAGACCAAACAAACAAAAAAGACCTTTACTGATATTGAACAAAAATTGGCTTTTCATGAAAAGAATTTTTTTGATGCTGTCAGAATAATAAGCATGTTTTCAAACGCTATTAAAAACTAAATTTTTAAAATATTATTGTTGAAAAGTAAGCACTTTACATCAAAACAAATATGTTTCTAAAAATATATGCTTGTCCATATTTTCTCAGAAATCGTTTGTAAATAAGTAATGAACCGTGCTCTCGAGTAACCTAAGATGTATTGATAAGGCTTCCCTCTATAGATTGACACAGCTTAAGTGAGTTACAGTCTTAAAGTATGGGAAAGATAATGGCAACATAGTAACAAAACTAATGTTGGTAAATTCATTTCTTGGTTACCCTTTGACTAGAATTCATAAAACCGTTCTCCTATTTGCCTTCTTCGCACAATAATATGCTAACAATCCATAATAAAGCAAAAAAAGACAGTTCTAATAAATATTTTACAAAGCAGCTTCGTTTAAAACAGAGGTTTTTTAGCTTTTTGAGATGCGCCCTTTTTTTCACGCAAACAAAACTGGCGCTTATTTTTCTTCACACAAGTACAGTGCTAAACAAAAGCTTAAGACTACTTAAAAAAAGCATTTTTTTGGTTATTGTGTCATATTGATCAATTTTTAGCATCATAGTAACGTATTTTACTATAGTATTCTGTTGTGTCCATATTGCACGCAAGTGCTCTTTGAAATCACTAATAACAACTTTACTTGCGTTTTGTTGCTTACACAAACAGGTTTGTGCTGTTGTTATGTTCAGTTTTAAGTGTAAAAATGGGCAAAAACCAACCCTTAGCAAGTTTAACGTGCTGAAATCGTAACATTATACAAAGAAGGTTACTCAGAACACAAAACTAGTGCAAAATTTGATGTTAGCAAAACAGCAATTCACACAGCAATAATCAATTGAAGACTGAAGAGGAATTACAGTGACTTAAAAAGAAAAGAAACCAAAGCAAACCACAGTAAAAGACGACCGTTTAATGAAAAAAATAGTTGTTCGATCTTCAACGGGTTGGAGACTGTGATCAAGAATAAAAAAAAATACCAAATATTGATTGTTTGTCATTCAAATAATTTTTATACAATATTGATTCTTTATATGTGTAAACAAATATAAAAAAATTACCTTTTTTAAAAGTGGTCTTAAACTTTTGTTAGGCACTGTAAAATTTGCGTCCCCTCTTGGACAACACAAGCAAAATATAATACCTAAACATTATCACCATATTCTTTCTAAAATCAAGGTAAAGACTAAAAAAAAGTCTTCACTTTTCATCGCTTTGAAAATCCCTATTTTTTTGTCCCAAAATTAAAAAAAAGATTAAAAAAAACATTAAAAAAAGATCTTTACTTTTCATCAACGTCCAAAATCTCCATTTTCCTCCAAAGTTCGATGTGAAGACAAAAAACTGCTATTGCAGCTGTTAATTTAGTTTGCAGCCAGTTGCTCGGACTTCTCTGATAAACCTTTCACGCCCTTCCTTGAGGGGCGCGCCCAACAGTTTAAGAAACCGCTGTTAAAAAAAATAATCCTTATCAATGCAAGACAAATTCACATTTTTCTCGATAACACACTTTTTTGCTTTTTTTCAAAAGCAAAATAAAGGACTCAATAAAAAAATTTTATGAATAACAAAGTGAACTAATGTTCAGACTAGGCCAGTGTCTCTAGCTTACGCTTGACAGTTCAACAAGAGTTGCAATGATACCAGCTGAATTAATATTGAGCCAAATTTATTTAAAAAAACAATTAACAAAGCTTTTGATTAAAAAGTCTTAGTACATTGTTTGTTTTATTAAATTAGTTTTTATTTTTTACGCTTCTCGATAGTTACTTGTTGGTTTCTTTCGCTTTATTATTTTGTAAAGTTTAGCATTTAAACATTTTAATAATTTAAGTCAATTTTATTATTACAATGTTGTCAATTGCGTCATACTAAAAAATTTTCTACATTGATTTCGCCAATGTCTGCAACAAGATTGTTAGTGTTATTTCAAAAATGAAATGACTTGTCCCAAACAGCTTTGGTTAAGTTCAATTGCCTGAGGACTGTAGTTAGGCTATTTTATTCGTCTATGCATAAATGGCGTCTCGCTCTTTTACCGAATTGCGAGTGCGGTTTTACTGAACAGTCTACTAGTAACAGCGTTCCCCATTCATCGGGCATGACATGGAGCACGGGGTCTGAAGGTTCTGAATGACAAAACCTGATAATGGCCCATCACTTCCTGCATCTAATCTAATACACACCTAATCCCTGGGGTTGTAAAAAAATAAACCTTGAACCCCATTCCTGTTTGTGCCTAAATCGGTGTGGTCGCGGTTTTAAACCACAACGACAACAAAAAAAGAAACTGCTTTTAAAAGTTAAAAAATTGCAAATAATAACAATTTTGAAAACCAATCGCTAAAAAGTAGTTGAAATTTTGATTTTTTCTTTCAATAAAAGACTTCAATTTTATTTGATTTAGAAAAATTTGTTTGAATAAATTCTTGGTTACGCAGAACTTTAAAATAACCAAAGGAATGGATGGAACCATAACTCATTTAATTTTTCAGTAGTCTTTAAAAAGACTGTTTACTTGAGACCTCTTTCGGCCAACTCTAGTCAGAAGAATTTGTTTGCAATTGACCAACTTCTAGAAAACCTTGTTTATACATTACTAGAAGACTTTGAGCACAACGGCGCCTTTGATTGGTTGGAGAAACCAAGCACGCAATTGGTTGCGCACTCACTTGCACCGCTAGCGAGAAAGTTCAATCCATAGACGAGCTCTTTCTGGTGACAAAGAGATGGTTCAAGAGACTCTATGAAGGTGGCTTCGAGCCTTGCCACATAAAAAGATTATTGTCTTGTAGCTAAAATAGAGAACCAGTGAATATATAAACTTTTTCCCCGAAAATTTTGTTGTTTAACAGGTTTTTCGGCTATTGGTCAACATCTTTTAGACAACAAATTTTGAAAGGAAAAATTTGATATTAACTGATTCTTTATTTTAGCTGCAAGACAAATATCTTTTCATCCGGAAACGCTTGAAACCACCTTTATAGAGTCTTTTGAACTATCTCTTTGTTCCCAGAAAGAGCTTGTCTATCGATTAAACTTTCTCGCTAGTAGTGCAAGTAAGTGCGCAACCAATTGCGTGCTTGCTTTCTGCAACCAATCAAACGTGCTGTTGTGCTCAAAGTCTTCCAATGCTATATAAACACTGTTTTCTAGAAGTTCATCACTTGCAACAAATTCTTCTGACGAGAGTTGACCGAAAGAGTTTTCAAGTAAACAGTCTTTTTAAAGATAACTGAAAAATTAAAAGGATTGTGGTTCCATCCATTCCTTTGGTTATTTAAAATTGGTTTACCAAATTCTTTTGTTGTGAAAGAATTCCTATTTCGACAATTATAGTAGTTGTCCCAAGGTTTTGGAATTTCCTGACGATGCTAGTGGAAACATTAAATGAATCAACGGACCTGAAAAATGTAAGAATTTCGCAATAACCGTGGAAAACTTAATTCAGTGTAAAAATAAAAAAGTTGTCTATCAAAATCAAGATAAAGTGGCAGCTTTTTATTTATTGCAATTTTTGAAAAACTACTGCATAGTTATATATTTATTCCCGTGATCGTCCAATTGGATCGGTGTTTCCGCATGTGGTTGCATCAAAACATATCCTTGCGTAAAAATTGCCGCTCTTTTTTGTCAGTCACCAAATCAGTAGAAGCATGTGATTATTGTTTATGCTAGTTTTTTTATATGCAGGGGAGTGCAAAAATAGGTATACAGTAGTGTCACATCAGTGAAATTAGTGACATATTACATTAAAGTGAAAGCAACATATCTACTTTTAATCGTTTCGTTTTATTAAAAGGCTGGTACTTTTAATCATTTGAATAGACGTTTCGTGCTACGAAATTTGAAGATAGCGTGGAGTAAAAGATTTTTCTTCCCAAAGTTTTTCATCTGACACTCTTCCGGGGAAAATCTCAGAATAAAGAAGAAATGAAACCGAACTGGATTATAAAGAGGAAAGCAGAGTTCTCATTAGCTGAAAAAAGAAATTAGCCAATCAGAGAAAAGATTAAAAAAGTTTCAAAGAGTAGACAAATTCTTTTTATTTACTGTGTTAATAAAAAGAATTCGTTTACTGTTTGAAAAAGAATTTTGTTTACACAGTAAACAAAAAGAATTCGTGTAAACAAAAAGTAATTTTGTTTACTATGTAAAACTTTTTTTCGTTTTTACTTAATTTTTTTGTAAAACAATCACTCTCAATACAATTGTCTCATTAATAACTTGAAAAAAAAAGAAAGGCGATACAGCAGCCTGTGGTGGTAAAAGGATAAACATTTAGCCCCAGTCCTGTTTGTGTCTTACCTGGAGTGGATGCCTCTCCAAACGACAACGAAAACGAATAACTTGAAATAAGTAAAATTGACAATAACGTTGTGGGCGTTTATCAGTTCCTCGTCAAATAAATATAATGAAATAAAAATTTAATCAAATTTTTGAATTGGACATCTAAGTTTGCTAAACTTTTTAATAACCACTACTGCCAAAAATTCAAAAAGTTCGAGTTTTTTAACTTTTTTTTGTGACCTTCTCTAAAATAGTTATTTAAACATATTGCAAATAATTTCTTTTAAATAAGTTTTTGAAAGTACGATTTTAACCGTTTTTTTACGTACTTTTTACATTGCTAATTATTCCTATGCTAACTGCTTATAACATAATTAATATAAGTATTATAATTAGGAAAATCAAAAGCAATCTTTTCATGCAAGTGTAGGGCTAGTGTTGTTTTTTACTTTGTTAAAAAAGGCACTACAACACTTTCAATATTTTTTTAAGAACTTTCAATTGTGCCTCTTTTATACTGTCACTTCTAAGAATACCTATTGCAAAATGTTTTCCTGAGGAGGCTGAGCTAGAGTCACATTTTCTCATTAAGATTAAAAAAAGACTAAAAAAACGTCTCCAATGTATTTAAAGTTCTTTAGTCTGCAACATTTCAGTGAAAACAAATTTTTCGGTGAGCTGAAGTATTTATGTTAAGGGCCCTAAACTGATATATTCACATCATTGGCAGCAACTAAAATTAAAATTCAGATCAACACTGTGTATTTAAAAAATAAAAGTAGGCCTAATTAGGTCGCAAAAGATTTCAAAAAGCTTTTTAACATATTTTTTATACAAATACAATCTTTTTTATCAAATCAATCAAATTAATTAAATAAATTATTTTAATAGATTGAAAAGATTAGAAAAAATATTGTGCGATGTTGCATTGCATATTACCTACTTTGTTTTATTCGTAAAACTTCTTTTAATATATACTTTGCTTCCTGAAATATAATTTATCATACGAAATAAACAAACAAGAATAACTTTAAGTATAAACAAGCTAAAGGAAAAATATCCCTTTGGTTGAAAAAGCTTGTTTAAAAACTTTAAAAACTCGTATAAAAATTGTTTACTCATCAAATCTTGTATATTGTACAATATAAAGTTAGCATCCTCTGAAATTATAATAAAAAATTATCCGGAATAATATATTATTAGTTTCATAAGCTCAATGTTGAAATCAAACACTTAAATTTCAACCATGACAATCTAATTTATAACAATCATAAAGCTGTAAAAACTAGGACTCCCATACTTATTTTTATGACAGTTATAAAACAATTTAGAGGTTGAGAAATCACACCTTTGAAATTGATATGGTAAATTATTTTAATACAACATAATAATAAGATCATTGAACTCTAATTCAAAAATTTGATTTCAATCTTTATTTCACGTTATTTGTCTGATGAGAGCTAATGAAAGCCAAACACCTTTGCTTCAGTTTTACTTTATTTTAAAGACAAAAATGTGTGTTCTCAAAATCTATGCCGTTCAAACAATAATGATCTACTTTAGAATTTTCCAAACTTTTTGGGCTACGGGCCCCTATTTACGAATCTTTTTTTTTCACCACCCAAACAAACCCAAGACAAGATGTTCCCTAAACCAAAAACAGGTTTTCGCCTCCAATTTGTCTCCAATTTTGTAATTTTCGTCCCAAAAATAAGGTGTTCCCTAGAAAAAAAGCTCTCCACTTTGGACCAGTCTTGGAGTTCATGGTATGGATTACTTTTCAAGTATATATCTTTAAAAAATTTTTTCATGTCGTCGCGGACCCCTTATGCAGTCATCGAGGACCTCTAAGGGTCCGTGATGACTGCATAAGGGGTCCAGTAGGAAAAACTCTGATTTACTTTCAGGAAAGAATAGTTCATATTATTTTGGATTTTCTACTGACTTGATTTGAGCAATCCTACCTGAAGTGTTTAATTAAGCAGTCAAATGAAAAGGCAAATTGTTTTTTATAAAATCGGTCAAGAAAATTTATTAACATACTTTGGACCATTGTTCCTGCAGAGGAATATCTTGTTTAAAAACATGAAAAATGTTTGTTGTTTTGTATTGACTTAATTTTTATGTAGAAGCTTTGTTTAGTAAACTAGAAGAAATTCTTCAAAAAAAGATTTTTTATCTTCCATTTCATACACTAAATAGAAGTACCACCTTTTTTCGACAAATCAAATGACTTTGATTTGTTTAAAAATGCTGATTTTTCCCAAAAGTATGAAAATATTTTACAGATTTTTTTTAAATAATAATTTCTCAGAAATGCAGTAGTTCATCATTTTTTGCTTCATGCTTACTTTCAAATATTAATTCATAGGTTTACTTTTTTTTGCTTCACTACAGAAACAATTGTCCAAAACGCTGTCCCGAACAATATTTCGCAAAAATATTTTATTGTTTTATGGATTGTTAAAACACTTTCTTGCAGAAAAGCTATAAATACTCGTAGCATTAAAAACAACAGAAATACTAGAAAAAACTCGGTTATATGATTTTGGTAATCAAGAAAGCACCTAAGAAGCAAGCAAACACCGTATTTTATGATGTTCTTTATAGTTATTGCAATGTTTGTTTTGTCTCAATCACAGGCCGGTGTAGAACAACACTACCTATGGTGATTTTTTGTCCATTAAGACATCAGGGTATAAAACTTGTATTTTTTAGCAAGCTAGATAGAATCTTAAAAGTTCAAGCAAATCTAAACCTTGCAAAGCTTAAATACCAAAAGTAAGACTTCACGTTGCCAATATCAGAATTTCTCATAATTTTCAAAAAACTGGCAATATCTTTTTTATGCTTGCATTTACTCAAAATATTTTGAAGCAGATCAACACCTTGCATGTCTTGATTGTATTGATGAAAACAGAGTGGTTGAACAATATTCATTGTTTTTCTTTTGTTGCGCTAGCGATAAAATTTCGCCATTTTGTTGTGGTCAATATTGTTAAAAACTAAACCAAAATATATGATTTTTATCGTATTTTTATATTACAATGTGCTATGGACAGGTAATGGTCCTGTTGATAATTCAGGAATCTACGGTTATCTTCTTTAACAGTCTTGCAACATCAAAAATAAATCTGTTTTGTGCACTTCACGTAAAATGTAAATCAAAAATGTTAAATTTTGTGCAAATGACTCCATGAATAATACAAAGTAAAAAATTGCTAAAACAAGCAAAAAGACATGCAGAGTTTTTTACAATCGAAAAAAGAAAAGACACAATTTGAGGTCGATAAACTTGCTAAGGTCTTTGTTTCACATCCTCCAAAAACAATTCTCAACATTTTAAGGGTAAATATCACTCAATGTTAAAACCCAATATTTGTAGCTAAATCTGATCGGCTTTCAACAAAGGAATATTTTTGAAAAATACCCGCTAAAATTTGGTATTATTTGTTTATCAATTTCTAAGTCTCTTGTAAACACCCGAAAAATTTCTGCTAAAAACTTATGCCCACCAAACAATCTTTGCCTTTTTAACACTTGTAATGATCTATATTTAGAAATTAGCAAAAAAATTCTAGTTTTTCTTATTTTATTGCTCTTATAGAATACATCATTTTATAAGCATCAATAATATTGTTGCTGCGATTCAAACAATTTTTTGCCCAATAGTCGGTTTTGCACCCGTTATAATAATATTCAACAGCTTCGCACCGAAATTAAACCATTGTTTCTCTAGAGAAAGGGTTGTAAACAAAGGCTGTTTACACCACTTGGAGTTGCGTGAGAACATCCCAGGTCTGTTATTTATATAAAATTTTTTCAAGTATTATTTTTCTGCTTTTGTTTGTTATTTTTGGGATATTTTTGTATAATTATTGTGTATCAAATTGAGCCGATAATACCAAAAAATTAAAAATTTGCAATTAATAACATGTACTTTACAATATCAGCTATACGCTAGGCTCAACAAGTTTTAAACATCATCTATATTTTCAATTGGTTGTGCCAAAAATACCGTACTTCGTAGTACTAGCTGAAGCTGCTTTGATGTGCTAATACAAACAAGCATTTTTCGTGATTAATTTGTCTAATTGTTAATTATAGTTATTTTACAGTGTAAACGTATTTTACAAACTTGCAACTATTCACAATGAGAACAACATATATTCAGAAAATCCAAAACATTGGTTACAATTAAAGCAGTTTTAATGAGTGTCTGTTTGAGATCTTAGGAAACAGTTCTAAGCAGAGATATAAAAAGTATATATGTGAAGCGAGTGTTTTAATTTTTTAAGAGAGGTCGAAAGCCCATAATTAGGTAAAAAATAGGAATTTATGGTGAATTGACTATTTAAAAGTGTATTGTAGGTAATCAAAATGTCATTGAAACGTTAAAATGCAAAATGTAATAGGAAATTCAAAGAATATGGTGAAATATTTGCAAAATTAGCTTTATTAATAACGAAACTACATACGTACAAGTAATAAACTTAATTTTATGATTATTGCAGTACTTTCTTTAAATTTTTTGATCATGGTTTGACTTGTTATTGTTACTGAACAGTGCACCGCACATGACAAGAGTTAATGCACTTTAAAATGATTCCTTCACTACAACTCTGGTTTTTTCTGTGTTGCAGCCTCTTGCCATTTGAGCCAATTTACCGATCAGATGTTATTAACTATTTTTTATTCTTAAGGGACAGTTTAAGTTGTTATTAAGAGACAGTTTGTCCCTTTTTTGCTGTAGTCTTAATGAAAATTAATTATTCAAATTCGTTTGGTTGTTGATTTTTTTATTTCTAGAATAGAGTTTTTTGTATTTTAACTACTATTAAGAGGTGCAAGTAATATAAAAACTTTTTAGGGGTACAGCGCCCATAAAAGGTTAGGAAACGCCCATAAAAGGTTAGTATTCTAATTACTATTAAGAGGTGCAAGTAATTTAAAAACTTTTTAGGGGTAGAGCACCCATAAAAGGTTAGGAAACATAGCTCTAAAGGAACAGTGCGTTGCTAGAAAACCAAAAATGTTTTGCAAATTTTTAACATTTCTTTACAAATTAATTAATGATAACTATATACTAAAAAATAACATAAAAGTATAATTTATGGGTTAAAAAACGCGTAAGACTAGTGAATTTGGACAAAATCTACTTAATTTAATTTTCTTCAACCATTTTTCAGTTATTTTTAGTTCTTAATCTTGACTTTAGAATCCGACCAAACTTTGACAATAACTTAAGAGTTATATAAACTGTGCACTTTGAAATTTTAACCAAATGTGTATGAAAGTCATTTTCATGATATAACCTTAGTTTACATTTACTTGCCTTGAGTCCGTTACTATAATAACGATTTGACTGTTGTTTGTTTGATTAAATCTAGTTGATGCTTGCATTTGGTCAAGTAAAAAGCTGATTGTTTTTGTAGTAAATGGATCTTTGCTGAAGCGTAGAGTAAGGTTTTGAACGTTTGCCTAACAAATACTGTTATTCAGCTTAACATTTTAAATTTAATAATGCAATTTTCATATAAATAATTAAATTACCAAAATACTTTCGTAAGAAATTATAGAAATAAAAAAATCGTGTATCCTTCGAGTGATATCTGAACACAAAAGTAAGCCTACAACGATAAATAGTATAACAACAGTTGTGTTGAATTTCTCGGTTGAGCGTGCACAGTTAACCATTGAGTGTATAAAGTTTAATTTATACACAAATGCATGGGGCCATTTGGAACCCGTGAATACAGGTGGCTTAAAAGTAAAGTCCTAGTAACGTTAATTTAGTTTGATTATTTCCAGAACAATTCAATCACATATGTTATAAACATAGCACTTTACGTTATGACCACGTCGATTTTATTTTATTTTTAGCTTTGTGTTAACTTTTTCTGATTATCCTCATACTGCAGTTCTCTAAAATAGTATTTGATAGATACTTTTACAAAACTGTGCAACTTTTTTGTAGAAATCTAAAGAAGAGTGTGTTTTCAAGTGAATTTAAGGTACGCATTTTGGTGATCGAACGACAGTTAATCGAACGACACTTGATTAAAGCGACACTTAATCGAAGAAAGCTTGATCGAAACGACATTTGATCGAAACGACAATTGATAAAAAAAGATTTACTTTTGTATGTTTCTACGATTAAACAATATCTTTGTTACTGTAAATTAGATTGATAACGCAGAGGCCATTAGCAAGAAGAAAGTTTGTTTTTATTTTTAATAACTTTTGTCAATTTCAAGTTCAGGGTTTTTAACAAGGTTGCTGGGCAAAGCATGTTTAAGGGGCAACAAGTAGATCTCTTTTTATGGTTATGTTTCGATAGATGCCTATTGCTGCCATTTTTTTGCATTCCTTTTTAACTTGTAGTCAGTAGCGTATTTAAGGGGGAGGGGCATTGTGCCATGGCCCTTCTTGTGCAGATCCCATGCAGAAATCAGAGGTAGATTCAAAGGGAATATCAATCTTTTTAGAGATCGCAATGTTTTTGGACAAAAATTTAACAAAACCAAGACAGACTCAAAGCAAAGACCTTTTTTTTAGAGATCACTATGTTTTTGGGGAGAAAAATTGACAAAATTGGAACAGATTTAAAGTTGTTAATTTTCTTTCTCATCATTCGATCAAGTGTCGTTTCAATCAAATGTCGTTTTGACCAAATGTTGTTTCGATCAACAGCCGTTTCAATCAAATGTCGTTTTGATCAAGTGTCGTTTTGATCAAGTGTTGTTCGATCAAGTGTTGTTCGATCAACTGTTGAGTCACGACAAATTTTAGTCTTCAGAGTGGTGAAATCAAGAACCTTTTATTGACAGGGTTTTTTTGTAGACCACTGAAGTAGTATCTATATCACGAATTGAACATTTTTTTCTATTAAACCCTTGGCATTTTTTGTGAATCACAAGTGTCACATGGACTCCAGTTGAGAACGCTTGGATAAATGAAACATAGTTTCTGTCTGTCTCCGGAGAGAGGTTTTCTAGGAATCAATTGGATTTTAGCCAGAATCAACTGTATTAAAAAAACTTCATTCTTGCGACAAATTATTTTTTGAGCCGAAATAAATAAAAATAGACACAACATCAGCGCAGTATTTGGGTTACCTACTTCAATTGGTCCTTTTGGATTACCAAGTAAAGTTTCTGGTCTGAACAAAACTGCCTGTAGATTGGTTTTACTTTGGCTCAATATGAATATCTGTATTAATAGGATTACAAAATCTTCACTTTTTTGTTTAACATTTTCAATTTTTGCCAAGGCTAAAAATTCGTGTTTTTGGATTAAAATAACGTTAAAAGACTTTGGTATTAACACTACATATTTTATTGGACTACCATTTCCAATGAATTTTGGAATCCTGAAATTTCTGATCAAGCCACATAAAATTTGGTTATGCTTTTTGTAACAAATGACAGAAATCAAAGCTCTAACAAAAACTCAAACCAATAATAATTTAGGAAAAATAAAAATTGAATTTTTTGGAGTTTGGAATTTAAATTGTATTTGATAACCAATATAGATTTCTTTTTTAAACCGGCTCCTTTTAATTCAAAAAAATATTGCTATTTGCTATGTTAGGTTTACTCTACAACAAATAGTGTGGCTGTCATAGTCTCTCTTTGGCTTTCTAAGAAAACACGTGGATTTTGATCTCGCTTGAAAGGACACAGTGCAAAACGTTTTCTTCGCTCTGAGGTGAGACTTTTTAAAATAGATGAAAACTGTTTTTTCAAAAGTCATATTATATGATGAAAACTATTGTTTCAAAAGCCATATATATTTTTTAAAAATATAATTCCTATAAAATACAACAATAATTGTTAACTTGTTTATCTTAGCACAAAAGACAGAATTGTACATAACTAAATAGAAGTGAAAGTGAACAAAATATAATATAACAATACAGGGTTCTTTTTGACCATAGTTATGGATTCTCGGAGTAATTAAACTTCACCTTTAATTGTACGTATAAACTTATAACATGCAAATTTTTACAGAGTCCGAACGAATTTTGCACAAGCATCTAAGGATTAAACTAAATGGTTGATGCGAACATTACCATTAAAAATATTTTAAACTTCAAGATATAACAAGTTTTTAAAGTAAATTCAGTTTTTCAATGGTAATAGTTGAGAATTGCTGTTTAAGTTGACGAAGATTAGTTTTTGGAAAAATTTTTTTGCAACACCTAAATCAATTTCTTTAAATTTATGAGTCATATAATTTGTTTCAACACTTTGTTTACCTGTTTATCGTTTGTGTACGGCTGAAGAGGAATAAAATTCTGCTGTGAAAAATTTCTAGTCCATCTGAAAAAACATTTGTCGATTTACAAACATTCGCAAAAATTTACGACCACCCTGAAATTTTCCGAGTTTTTCAAACTACGATAAGGTAAATCAAAAAACAGAAGTTTATTGACAATCAAACACATTTACATTAAATGACAAATATTTGAAGCACTTTAGTATCGCTTTTTTTCTAAAAAAAGATTGTTTTTAGAAATTTTTCTGTCCACTTTTCTCTCGCGCTACCGCAGGCTGGGCATACTTTTCGCTAGGAATGCACAGTACTCGGTGCTGATTTTATTCAGCCAAACTTCTTTTATTGCAGTTACAAGTTCTTTAGTACTGGATAGTTTTTTTTGCCTATTTATTCTTCATGCAACTCCATAAGTTTTTGATGGGGTTCAAGTCTGGGCTGTTCTCAGGCCAGTCAAGAACTTTCACTTTGCTTTTTCAAAGATATTCCAAAACCACTTTCGATTTATGACATGGTGCTCCATAGTACATCAATGCGAACGTCTTATGTACTCCCACGTGTATATTAGCTTTTTTTAAAGAAATTGAACATATTTTAGGCTATTTCTTGTAGCTTCTAAAGTAAAAAAATACAACCCAGAAGTCCCATATTTGCTCATGGTCCACAAAACCATCTAGCTTCGGGGGTATTTTACTGTACTGACTGTGTACTTCAATTGAATTGTTGGCGTTTTTGTCTTCAAACGTGCCTCTTCCGTATTGAAAACTGCTAAACTGTGGATTTGTCAGAGAATAAAACTATTTCCAATTTTTCCACAGTTTAATGAAGATGCTTATGGGCGACAGATAATCTCTTCTTTTTCGTAGAAAATGTGAGACGTGGTTTTGCAGCTGGCTTATAAGATTTTAAATCGAACTCTTTGCTTAAACGACGTGAAACTGTGCTAATACTAATGTCTATACAATTTTTGCAAATTGGCACGTATTTTACAAGTTAGTGGGGGATTGCATGACAGCTCGTCGGATGGTATGATTATCTCTTCGTGACGTTTTACGGAGTCTAACAGTTTTTTTCAAGTCATAAATTTTATGGTTTTTAAACTTTATATGCATGATGGACTGAACTTTTGCTACATTGAAGTCTTTTAGCTATCTGCGCCTCTGAGAGTCTTTCCATACGAAATGCTACTATGTGAGCACGTTCAACAGCAAATAATAAAGGTTTTTTGCCCATTTTTCTCTGCTTTTACAAAGATTAAGAATACTCTTCAACCATGCAATTAATCTGCACTACAACTGGTTGCAAATATATATATGAAACTTTTGAAAGATTTAAAATTTGACTATGAAGCAATAATGTGCTTTTTTGATGAAATATTGTATTAATAATTTGGACAATTTAATTATGGATTAGTTCAAGCTTTGCCTCAAACTGTCATTGCAAATGAAGTGGTTCTATACTTTTGCAAATGACTATATAATTTGAAAAAAGAGTAAACTTTCGTTTATCATATTGCAGCTCAACAAATTTCACTAGCTATATTAAGCAATATTTTCTCGGAGCTCTAAACAAAATAAAAATACGTAGAAACTTGCATATCTTGACAAAAATAAAGATCTTCACAGAAGCAAAAATAAACTCACGTTATGACGAAATAAGCAATTAGCCAAGCAGGATAAACAGATCTTGATTTTTGTTCTTAAAAACGTGATTTAATTTAAATGTGAATTTTTTTGCTGCATATTACTAAAATTGATTAAGGATAACGATTATTTCGTGTCGAAAAATTAATTGCTTAGTATGAGTGCATCATGGTTGTACCATTGCCGGGGTTTTATTTTTGGAACGTCACTGAACTTAAAAAAATGAAAAAACAAACGTAATTGATGTTTGTTTTAGGTATGTGGTTTACAATTTTTGCATTTTACATATATACTCGTAGGTAAAATTTTGCGTATATACAGTTTGTCTAAAGCTATTACTTTAAATCTATCTAAGCTACAATGAGAAAATAATAAATTGATTTACGTCATTTTTTATTTTTTTTTATAATTATATTTCAATCAGAATAGGGGCACTCTACAAGTTAATGAGAGGCGGCCTAGAGTGCCCCTATTCTTATTAATTGAAATTGTACCAAACCCAGCCTGGTGGATTCCAGGCCGCCTCCCATTAATTTGTAGAGTGCCCCTAATTGTATTATTTTTGATTATTGTATTTGTGTATCATTGCAGTTACCTGATGAGTCTCATAAGGACAAAACAGGAGCTTGTTGTGATTTTAATTATTACGCAAACACAAGACGTGTAATCTTTTATGCGCAGGTTTCCTTTTCTTAAATTACCGGTGTGCAGTGTATATAAGTCATTACATTTGCATTACTCATTCAGTTGGTTTTTGCAGTGTCTTAATTTGTGTATAATTCTTGTTAATTAGTGAAATATAATCAGCAATGTATGTTTATCTTTCACCTTGCACATCTGTTTTGCTCTCGATTGTATTTCCTAATAATTCGTAGAGCTAATGTTAGATTGTAAACTATAGTCGAATTTAATATAATCTCCCATTCTATTAATTATATTTTAATTAATTAACACAGTGGTTTTCGCTTATTACCGGCGTCACAGTTTTTCATTTTCTTCGTGTGTCTACATCGGTTTAGTTAGTGCTTTTAGTTTTTCGCGGATTCAGATTTGTTGATAACCGCGTGACTTCATTTAAGAATTAGTAGTGAAGTGATTTTTCGAAGGGTAAAACAAAAATCACTCGTAGACTGTGCATTGAACTTCTGCTCGCAAGTTCGAATGTAAGCTCAGAAGCTATCCCGTTGACAAAACGACAAACATTTAAAAAAAAAACATCTCCTCTTTTTAGGTTTATTAGTTAAAAGTGGTAACATAACTTAGTCTTCTACTTACTGATTGTGGTTTACATCAAACAGATCTTCAGCAAGAGGGAGAACTCCTACTTGGAAACTGGAGTCGGTTGGAAAACTTTTAGTGACATTTGTCATCCAATCTTTGACACCCTCGAATATGTCTTGGGGATTACCAGATGTATAATTAGATAAAGCCACAACAAAAATGATATCAGTTGTTTGATTTCCTGAAGATAAGAATCAATCAAATTTAGATAGAAAAAAAAAAAAGGAATATGTTTATAAAATTACGTAACTAATAGTTTTTATTAAGTCATTTGGGTTTGACTGTTTTAGCCACACAAGAGTTTTTAAAAGCCACATTTTAATATTTTACAAGTATTTCTAAAAACATAAAATTTGTCTTTTAATTTCAAAAAAAGCATTAAAAATGATTTAATTTTACTGAGTAAAACTGAAAGTAAAAGGCAAAAAATTGGGATTTTTAGAAAGTATTTACTTATAGGTTCGGTTTTCAGAAAGTAACCCGTGATATATTTTAATTGCTTCAAGTTTAAAAGAATTACCTTGTTGTTTGGTGTATTGTTGAATTGATTTGTCGGAATATCCAAAGAAAATTACAGCCAGGAAGAAGTATCTGGCGGTGAGCATTCTTAGTTTAAAAAATAAAATATTTGCAGATAACACCAAAAAATAAAAAACTATTCAATATTTTGCCAGAGTTCTTAAATTTTCCTGGTTGAAATTTACTACTTTTTTGAAAATATTGTAAGATAAAAAACAGTAGGAAAATATAGATCATAGAGAATTAAATTACATCAATGTTTTTGTGTCTTTTATATCATTAGTCACTCGTTCAAAACAAAAATATTTACGGAAATTTTGTAAAATTGAAAATAAAAAATAAAGATAATAAGAGCTAAACTCCAGTGTGGTGCTTCTCATGTTTTAATTAGCTTGATTTTTAAGTAAAAATTTTTTAATCATTTTTTTGTACAAAAATTGTCAAAAAATTCAAAAATACATCAACTGTTAGAAAAACATTTTAACATTTTATTAATTATGGTTAAACAATATTTTTTTCGCCCAGTGATAAAGCATTATATAAAAAATTTCAACTATCTTTAAAAAAATTGTTTTAACGATCCTAAAAAATTCAATTGCTCAAACACCAATCCTTAGCCAATACATCATCATCGAAGTTTAATATTTTCCTGAAAAATAAAAAAATTGTAAAAGTGAGAGCTATAGAAGTTTTACAAAAACTATTTGACGGCTTTATGGAACTTTATTAGATTTCCAGATCGCGGGATTCGATCCGTTTTTTGTCTTCTTTCAGTTTTTGGAAGCAAAATTTTTTTCAACTTCAATAAAAAAGCGTTTACTTTACGGTTAAAAGTTTTTTGGCATAACTTTGCATTGAAAATGGCTACACTATAACTTATTTTGACTTTTCTTTTGATAAACACAAAATATAAGAAAGACTTAAAAAGTAGTTCATTTACAAAGAAGATTTAAGTAAGTCTACGTAGTTCTTGTTTGTTATCTTAAAGCAGTCGGTTTTAAAGTGATGTAAGCTCCTCTTACGGTTTTGTCGACAATATTAAAGAAATTAGAGCCACAATTAAGAAATTGAGGTTACTGATATTGAAGCAGAGCAGTTACAAAATTTGGATATAGTAAAACATTAACTTTTTGTCGTATTTGCTTTAACAAATGCAAATCAAAAATGACTACAGAAAAAGCTCTCTAGATAACATTGTAATAATAATTACGTTGGTTTGTAGTGACAAATTGGATCATTAGAAAGCACTGCAGATAAGTTTATTATATTTTTACCCATTGTGTACATCTTAATTGGCCACTTTTGTATTTCATTAAAAATAGAACACATTTTAAAAATAAATGGATACATTTCACAAATAAATGACCCCGTTTCATAAATAAATGGACAAATTTTACAAATAAATGCACACATTTCATAAATAAATGGACAAAAAATAAAAAATTACAAATTTGAAATTGCTAGCTGAAAGACTCAAATTTACAATTTCAAACAGCTCTGTTTTTACTCTATACAGTCGCTTTACAATACTTGATCAAATGTTTTGCCTTACTTGATGAAATATTTCGAGTTTACATTAACTCTTTTCTTTCTTTGTTGTTCTTTACGTATTAATTTAATTACAGTACTTGAAGCAATACTTGTTACGTACTACTAGTAAAACTCGCTCTTTATTTTTGAAAACTTGCTTTTTACGTATTTCGAAAAACTCGCTTTTTATTTTTGAACAACCTTGTACATAATTGTAATATTACGGCTGTATACTGACTAATTATTTGATATACAGTATTAGAGTTATAAAAAGCAAAAATTTTAATCCTAAAGGTCTAACACAGTGGTCGGCAACCTTTTTTTACGATGGCCCAAATTTTATCATTTGAAATTATTGAAGGCCCAGCAGTACCCATGAAACCAATGGTGGATATTCAAATTCAGGGGCCCGAGGCAAGAATTTCCAAAAATTGATGTTTTCTCTAAAAAAAAGAGCTTTGATTTTGTCTTTCACTTTTTTCCTCTAACATTATGGGGATTTCTAAAAAAAAAAGGTTTTCACTTCGATTTTGTCTCCGATTTTACTATTTTTCTCCCCAAATCATGGTGATATCTAAAAAAAAGGTCTTCACTTTAACAAAATTATTAGGTCGGACAAAAATTTTAAGCGAACAAAGCCTTGGCAGCGAAAGAGTTAAAATGATAGACACCCTACTAAAAAAATGACAGACGCGGCCCATATTTATCTTATTACAAAATATACCATGCGGCCCAATACGTTTTGCTAAAAGGCCCACAATTGGGCCGCGACCCACAGGTTGCCGACTACTAGTCTAACAACTAAGAAAGAAACACGTAAATCTGACTCCAGAACTTTTGAAAATGATAAGAAACTGTTTGTGAAACGTGTCCATTTATTTATGAAATGTGTCCATTTATTTGTGAAATATATCCATTTATTTGTAAAATATGTCCATTTATTTGTAAAATATGTCCATTTATTTATGAAATGTGTCCATTTATTTGTGAAATATGTCCATTTTTTAATAAAATACCCTGTATTAGCCACCAAATACTATTAATTGTATGTTAATTTGTTAGTTAAGAAAACGTTTTTTGTAATTACATTAAGTTTTTACAATTCGATATAAATAACTTATCTTTAAAATTCGTCGCCAAGTTATTTGCCAACAAACTAATATAAAATTTTACAGGGTATTTCACAAACTAAATGGACACATTTCACAAATAAATTGACACATTTCACAAATAAATGGATATATTTCACAAATAAATGGACACATTTCACAAATAAATGGATACATTTTACAAATAAATGGATACATTTCACAAATAAATGGACAAAAAATAAAAATAAAAAATTAAAAATAAAAAATTAAAAATCAAACTTAAGAAGTTTTAAAAATATTAGTAATTATACAATAATGTTTTACTGTATGTACATTAAAAGTTATTCTTTCAATTGTTGATTTCATGCCAACGATTGTTCAAGGCAAAGTTCAAATTCCTTCTCCATCTTTGGAAATAATTTCCCATCACTGATTCTTTTAGCTGCGTAAATTTGGCAATCGCTCTTTCAATATGGCACAAAAGCTCTTCTTGCGTTTTGGCTTTCGGCCTAAAATTATTACACTTGGATTTAATATACCCAAATACATTCTCAATTGGATCGAATTGTGGAGAATACGGCGGCAAAAATTTTACAGTAACCCCATTTTGGGTTAACAATTCTCTGATTGGAGCAATTTTATGAATGTTAGCATTGTCCATAATTAAAACGTCTCCTTCTTTTACGTTTCCTGAACCTAGTGCATTAATAATACATTGTTTGAAAACAATTCCATTAAACGCATCGACAAATGTCTCGGAATATTATCACACTAGCCGCTAAAATTGAGCATAACGACACATTTCTTTTGCGATTACCAATGTTGTAATCAATGGTATCTGTATCGGGCATACTATACTCATATTTATTGGACGTGTGCAAGTTGAAGCCGCTTTCATCTAAAAATAAAATTCTGTGGTCAAAAAATGCTTCCATTTCAGATGCAAATCTTGACACCTTTGTCCTATCTTCATCACTCAATGCAACATCAGGACGTTTCTTAGTCCTTTTTCTTGTTAGGCCCGATGCTGCAACTGCTTTATTAATAGCTGACAGTGACATAGGAGCACCCTTTTCTTCGAAGATATTTTTCAAGGCAAACTGTGTAAAGCTGTTATCGCGTCCCACCTCGAGCCTTATGTCTGTCAAGAGTTCACTTTTATCTATTATAATTCTCCCTCTCTTCTTTTTCACATCATTAAAAGTTATACTTTGCCCAATTTCTCTAATTTTATCAATTAGATCATAGATTCTAGACTCTGTAAGACTACAAAGCTTTCCAATTTTTTTGGTTTTATAATGGTTTCTTATCATTTCCAAAAGTTCTGGAGTCAGATTTACAAGTTTATTTCTTTCTTAGTTGTTAGATCTTTAGGATTAAAATTTTTGCTTTTTATAACTCTAATACTGTATAGCAAATAATTAGTCAGTATACAGCCGTAATATTACAATTATGTACAAGGTTGTTCAAAAATAAAAAGCGAGTTTTTCGAAATACGTAAAAAGCAAGTTTTCAAAAATAAAGAGCGAGTTTTACTAGTAGTACGTAACAAGTATTGCTTCAAGTACTGTAATTAAAATAATACGTAAAGAACAACAAAGAAAGAAAAGAGTTAATGTAAATCTCGAAATATTTCATCAAGTAAGGCGAAACATTTGATCAAGTATTGTAAAGCGACTATATAGAGTAAAAACAGAGCTGTTTAAAACTGCAAATTTGAGTTTTCAGCTACTGTAGCTATTTCAAATTTGTAATTTTTTATTTTTTGTCCATTTATTTATGAAATGTGTCCATTTATTTGTGAAACGTGTCAATTTATTTGTGAAATGTGTCCATTTTTTAATGAAATACCCTGTAATATCCATGTTCGGTTTTACCTGCTATTAAATAAATTTATGTTAATCAAGGTAAAGATAAAGTGACTGCTCAAGCAATGTCCAATGATGTTCCTACTAAGCTTTCTTGTGTTACATTTTTCAAAACCAGGATTTTAAGTGTTCTAGCTGTGGCAAATTGCAGATTTTCCTGAACCGAGAATTGAACTAAAACTTATTTCTTTGAAATCAGAAATAAAAATCTTAGCACCAACAACAAGGACTGCTTTGTCACGCTAAATATGCAAACATGCTGATTAGGGTGGAGCAAAAATTGAGTTGTAATAGTGATATTATGATGCTATGTTGTATGATATTGAGTGTGCTCAAAGCTTTTTCCTTTTAATCAATTTTTTGAGGTCCCGCCAAGTGATCAAATTTATAAAATGTGATATTTTATGTGATTTTTCTTCAAATTTAGTGCATGGCTTTCTAGGGTTGCATTATGGGGTATTCTACATGTAATAGTAATATTGATGAAGGCAAAACATTCATAATACTTTACGCAAAATTTCACCATTATTGAATTATATCTTGAGGTGCCGCCAATGGCATATCACGCGGTTGCAACCACCCGCAAAGCCGCGTCGCGCTTCACTAGCCCTCAGTTACTTGTGAGTCATTGTGAGAGAGGGTGTATTGCGTTGCTCAGTGTGCACTATTCCAATCTATCGATTTATTGCCTTTGTTAAAACAATGTATAGAGATGTGTAACTTATATTTTTTTCATTTTTCAGCTTTATATAAATTTATTCTAAATCACAATTTTTCTTGGACGAAGGCAAATATTACAGTTAATTAAAATGTCTACTAAACGCAATCTTCCTGACTGACCCATATTTGGAAACTCACGTAATCTAAGTAAAACTGTATTGCCAATATACTCAGATGTAATAAAGTGTTATTTGCATGAAAGATAACTTATGAAGCTGACAACTAATGAAGACCCTTCAGTGAGTAAAATTTCTGAACCAATTGTGATGAAAATAAAAAAATTATGGATTAAAGCATCAATTCCGTGTGTTTCCGATAACAAAATTAGAAGAATGATATCTGATTACCATAGCAAATATAGAAACATATTGAAATCAAGAAAGAAGGATAATGCCAAGTTCAAAAACGAATGTAGCGAGTTCAAAAGCCACGCATATAAAATCTTATTTGATATTTCTAGTTGTAAATGCCGATCTTTTTTAGTGTGTTCTTGTGCTAGAGATAGAAAAATCTCAGAAAAAAAACAAACGTTTTTGACAGATCAAAGAACTTCAAAAGAAATGGCAATTGGAGGAGTTGATGCAGCTGTTTCGAAAAAATAGCCACACTGAAAGAAAGAAAAAGCAGATTTCAACTGTTTCAGATGAAACAGCAAAACTTGCAAGATGATTAACTTCTTGATCCTGAAACGTATATGATCTCTACTTCAGAATCTTCTACAGATCATGAATCTGATACTGCTGAGGACCCAGATTATTTAGAAACACAATCATCACAAATGAAAAGGAAACTAAATTTTAAAACTCCTCCAGCAAAACGAATGAACCTTGCTAATTTCGCTTCTGTTTGTGACCGAACTGGCGTATCTGATCGTGCTGCAGCAGTCATTGTCAGCTCCTTATTGCATGACAATACAGGATGTTCCAAAACAAATTCTTCATTAGTACTTGATCGATCTAAAGTTAGAAGGAGTCGCCAAAAACATCGTCGTTTTCTTCAAGAAAGAAGCAAAGAAGCAGATGATAACAAAAATATTATTGCTCTGTACTTTGATGGTAGGAAGAATCAGACAATGACAAAAAAGTTTTTGAAAATTCAAAAGAAATCGTACAGGAAGAACATACATCACTTGTTGAAGAACCCGGATCTAAATATTTCGGTCACTTTGCATTGAAAAAAGTCTCTGCGAATTCAATAGCTGATGGCATATTTGACTTCCTCTCTGCAAATCATAAAAATAAGAATAATATTATTGCCATTGGGTATGATGGCACTGCTATTAACACAGGAGCAAAAGGTGGTGCCATAAGAATGATAGAGCTCAAGTTAAACAAACCTGTTCACTGGTTTATATGTTAGTTGCACGCCAATACGTTACCTCTTCGTCATCTCTTTCAAACTTTAGATGGAAAAACTACAGGTTCTAAAGGCTACAGTCGTAATATAGGTAAAATGCTTGATGGATGTGAAAAGCTGGATGTTGTCAACTTTAAACTAATTCCTTTTGATCTGCTCAATATGAGTCAAATCTATCTAAGCACTGACCAACAATATCTGTATGATATTTACCAGTCTGTGTCAGCAGAAAAATTAAGTGAAGGTCTGGCTAATACAAATCCTGGACAAATGGCCCATTCTCGATGGTTAACTACTGCGAACCGCATATTGAGATTATATGTATCAATAGATGAACCTTCTCAAACCCTGAAAAATTATTGGCGAATACATAACAAAGGTGTATGCTCCTGTTTGGTTTGCAATAAAAAAAATTCATCTTTTCAAAATGGGGCTCTTCATTTATTTAGGACAATAGAACTAACGCAAAATGTTGATTCCTGATGTCAGAAGCATTGTTTATCTGGTCATCCAACGTAATGCCTTTTTCGCTTATCCAGAAAACTTGTTACTTTGCATGATTAATGATGAGTCAAGTGACATTAGACAACTTCGTTGGAGCGAATAAAGAAGGCGAGAGATCAACCTAAAGGGAAAATTATCAGGACATTTCAAACTCCTGATCTCAACTTTAAAGCTGAGATGTATTTTGACATGATAAATTGGCAAAAGGTGAATCTAACTGAACCGCCATTAACACGTAGTATATCTGATAATGAAATCAATCACTTGATTAGCTCTAAAGAGAAGAAGAGCTTTCCGCATCTTCTATGCCCTACACAAGCTGTGGAAAGATGTGTAAAATTAGTTACTGAAGCTTTTTCTTTAGTTTGTGGACAAAATTCTAGAGATGGTTTTATTCGTTCAAAAATCGAATCAAGTCAGAAAACGCCAAGTTTTAAAACAAAACTAGAGTTTAAAGCTTAATTGCTAATGATTTAAATGGAAGGGACGATAGGTTGGGCTAGGGTGGGACCCAAAGTACAGCATCCTCCTCCAGGTGGGTCCTGGATTAACTCAGAATTTAAGTATTGAAATCAGAGTTAAACTGAAAGCTGTTCATTTTATAAAAATCTTTTATCAATGAGTGTATTTCAGGTTATTTTAAAAAAACTTATATACATTAAATAAGTAAAATCTAGATTTCTAGAGAAAAACATGCATTTTGCATTATTTTTAAATATTTTTATCATAGCGGCGGCACCTCTAAATGTTCAACTATCCAAAAATGTTTTTAAGATGTGTTTCCTACAAGTCACTTTAATTGAAATATCTCTATTACAAACCAAAAAATTACAACAAATTCAATTGAAAAAATTTTTGAAGAAAAGTATATTTCATATATTTTTACAAAATAAAATATCGTGGCGGCACCTGAAGATATCACTTATATAATCTGGGATTTTAGCATAAGTGTTTTCTAACAACCCATTATCATAATTTCAATATTACAGAGCTCTCTGAGAAAAAAATTTAAAAACGGTCATTTTTGCTCCACCCTAATGCTGAGCTTTCTGTACCGGGATTCAAACTGAGACTTACTTTTTTGAAATCAGAAATAATAACCTCAGCACCAATGAAAAGGTCCGCTTTATTACAAAAAAAATATTCTATAAATAAAACTAAAATTTATATAAATGCATTATGATTTCGTGGAAAGTAAAAGTTTAAAAGAAAAAGAAAAGCTGACAAAATATTTTTTTAGAGCTAAATCTAAATTAAATATATCTTACTTTTTGTGTTACAAATTTTTCTTGCTACATTATATTGCTTACAATGAATAATAAACTAAGATTGTAGATGATTAAATATTTTTGTAGTAACCTTTTCTAGACACTAAATGATTTAACTCATTTATTTCCTGCTTTAGTCACCCGAAGCATAATTCTTCCGGTTTAAGTTGAGAATAACCTTTGGCAGTACAGGTTCTCAAATTTCATTCGCAACTCTTATTAGAAAAGGTTTTTAGCAATATCTAAGTTCTAAATCTAAAATGCTTTACCACTTTGGAGTTAATACAAGAGATTGTGAGTGTTAGTTAAACCTGAACCGTCATTTTCAAAACGGTCCTTTTTACTTGATTGGCACAGGCAAAAATATAAATGTCATTTTGAATTTAGAGTCAGAATATTTATATGCTTACTTTTAAGTACATACTGTGTACTAAAAATGGAGTTGAACACAATGGCATTCGTTTAATTTGTCACCTTAAGAACATTAAAAATAATGGCAAATTATGCAAAAGAGTAAAATTTCTGTGACGACTCTCAGATTTTTGTTTTTTCATTGTATCATGCTTGTTTTTTTATCTTTGCGTAAGTTCGTACGAATAGGTTGTAGGACATCAAAGCTTTTTGCTATCTTGAGACGTCTAAATGTTTGTTGGATTAAACTTTCGTGTTATTTGGTATTTTATTTTAAGCCGTGAACTTATATACGTCAATTTTTTGTCTAATCTTGATTTTTTGGTAACTTTTCTACGACAATAATACTAAAATAAATCATCAAAAACGCAACTTTACTTGGATCAGTTAAATGAGGAAGACTTTTTTTACTCTTAAATTCAATGTCACTATTCAGTTTCAATTGAATTGTAATAAGCTGAGCGGAAAAATTTTCTATTGCTTTCCAGTAGGCTGTTAGCGAGTGTCTCACATTTCTTTATTTGTCTAGTTAAAGCAAAAAATGTAAGTTCTTATAAAATTATTAATCTGATAGCGTCCTTTTGCTTGTTTGTTTGAGATTCCACTTTTGTTGAACTAAACGCTATAAATGCATAAATTAATCTGGGCTACTGTGAACAACATTTAAAGCTGTGAGTCTTAAAAAACAATCTGATTGAAAAAGTGTAATTAATTATATATTTTAACGGTTTTTATTTATTTAAAAATTATGAGAAAGTGTAAATTCTTTTTGTTTATGTTGCTCGAACAGATGCATCTATAAGAACTTTTTATATTGTTTCTCCTTACTTCATTACTCACTTCCAGCAAGAACAAATAATTAAACAATAGGATTACACGTGCAGGAAGAGAAGTAATTTACAAAAGGAAAGCTTTGGATTTAAAGGCAGCGCAATAGAATTACTTAATAATAAAAATTTATCGGAAAGTTCTTCCAAACATTTAAAAAATTTTTTAAATCAAATAAATATCATTCTCAGCCCATCAAAACCAGTAGTTTCAAAAAATTTTGGAATAATACACAAAAAACACAAAAATAACAGTTTTAACTTACAGTTGGCTAAATTTATCTGAGATTGATACTGCACATACCCAGGATAGATTGAGTTAAATTATTTAAAATTCATTTCTATAGGTATGTATATGTAAAATACATTTTAGGTGTTCTGAAAAAATAGAAATATTTCAAGTTTTTTAAAAGTTACTTTAAAAAAAAAGGAAAAAAACTTATAGTAGACTATACAATGATAAAAGATAAAATATCTCATTTTATTTAAAATGTCCACATCTCAAGTTTGCTAAAACTATTAAGAACTCTTTTCTAACTTGTGCTATTACATTTCTTGCCAAACTGAACGAAAGAAATATTATACAATTTGTTGATTCCAACGAAGAATTTAATCAACTTGACTGATATTTCAACAGATTGAAGAATACGTGTCCCTTGCCCTAATCTATTTGTAACTCTTGATGTAGTCAATCAAATTTATTAAAAATCGAAACCCGGATAGTTTCAAATTTGTTGTCCAGTATGAAGCGCTCAGAAAAAATATATTGCAGTAGTTTACAGCAGAAAATGAATTTGACAATAATGACGAAAGATGAATGCCGGGGAAATTAAGTTGATGAGGCGAAGGCGACGAGACGGTTTTTTCAATACTGTTGGTGGCGACGATTTAAAATTCACAGTTACCACCATGCACGACTTACGCTTTCCAAAAATAAAATCTTTTACCGTCCAGAGTAAAACTCAAAAGGAAAAAAAGGCGCTTTTTATAACTGCGCGCTTACTCAACTTGGAAAACAAGCGGAAAAAACAAACAGAAAAACGCACGGTTGGTAAATTAACAAACGAGCACGCATGGAGGACCGAAAACTCAAGTTCGACAAAAAATCTTTTTTTTTTTTTTTTGGATAGATTAAGACAGTTTAAATTCATAGTAAATTGCAAGACGGAATCATTAATCGGAGAAATATTTATATATCGGTTGTTCTATATAACGAAGAGTTTATATCTAAATATTACACGTTTTCATAACTTAAACCTTTCATTTTTTAAAATCTTTGTGGCAACCTGACTTTGATTCAAACTCAGACCAGGACCGCTGAAACCAATATTTGCAATGACCCTATTTGAAGTCGAACCCAAGTGACGATGTTCCGTCTTGTGCAATTAATCATGAAGTGGGTGGTTCATATATAATAATGCTTTTTTTTCCATCTATAAATATAGCTTACATTCTTAAGTGGTAAAACTGACCTCTTCAGTTTCGTTGGGTTAGTTTCTTTTTAACTTTCAATTTTAACTGCATAAATTGTTTTACCGCTTTCACGTTCTAATATTTTTTCATCAAACTTCAGACGGTTTTATAGTGACATCATTCTGTTGTTATTGCTTGTGAAGATTACTTCCTTTTTTCGAGATAATTTGTACATATTCAACAGCATAGAAACATATTGTTCTACAACACATTTTGTAACGCTTTTTTGCAATCTGTTATGCTTTGTAAAATATAGTTTAATAAAGCCCTTTGATTAATAACTTTTTTATTTTTAATTTTAATTTTTATCTCTATATTTATCCTCCAGACCCGCAGGAAAGCGCCGGAGGCGCTATACATAGGGCAAGCAATTACCACGACCTGCTTACAGAGACGCCAAGATATTGCTGTCTGGTTGAAATTTTTATAGAGATATGACATTAATTTAGAACTGCTTGTCAAGACTACCAAGCAGGTAAAGTGCCGTAAAGTGTCTTTCCCAAGGACACAACAGAGTGGGGCGAGTAGTTTTTGAATCGAGACCGTGTCGATCTTTAACCAACTAAAATTAGTAAAAATATTTGACGCTAAAGAAAGTCATTAAAACATCAAAAAGAATGTTAATGATATTTTGATAAATATATTTTAGAGTATCAACGTCTTAAATCACTTTATTATTTTAAAAGCATTACTACGGTTTTTTTTGTGGTGATACACTGTCAAACAACTCCATGACGCCGTCGCACCTGCAGCAGCATTTGACCACAAAACATGCTTGTCACGTAGGTAAGCCTTCGAGTTTTTTCAAAAAAAATTTTCGGAATTTCGATCCTTGCAAGATGTGATTCGAAAAGTTACAACAACTTCAAAGAGAGGACTACAAGCTTCTTATGCTGTATCTCTACTTGTAGTAAAGGCTAAAAAGCCTTTTATAATTGTTGAAAAACTGCTGCTTCCTGCTGCAAAAGTGCCAGCAGAGACCATGCTAGACAAACCCGCTGCAGATAAGTTTAATGCAGTCCCATTGTCTAAGGACACTGTCAGTCTCAGAGTAGATATCATGATAACAGACATCGTCGATCAAGTTGTTGCAAAGCTTACAGGCTCATTCGCATTACAATTAGACGAGTCAACCGACGTTAGTGGAAGTGCACAGCTGGTTGGTTTTGTGAGATATTCCGAGGCTGATGACATAGCTGAGCACATATTGTTCTGCAAAAACATGCAAGGGAGAACCACCGGAAAAGATATTTTTAACGTCGTAGATGCTTTCTTCGCAGAGAAAAGTCTGAACTGGACACGTTGTGGCAGCATATTCACCGATGCTGCTGCTTCTATGACCGGCACCATAAAAAGGTTTGTTACACTAGCTAAAGAAAAAAATCCCAACATGATATGTATTATGCACAGAAAGGCGTTGGCATTAAAAAGAATGAGTCCCCAACTACATGACGTTTTAAACTGTAGCATCAAGGTCATCAACTTCATCAAATCTCGACCACTTAACTCCCGTTTGTTTCGCCTTCTTTGTGAAAAAATGGAAGCCGAACATACACAACTGCTGCTACACACGGAAGTGCGCTGGCTTTTCAGTGGAAGAATTCTGACAGAAAAGACTAAAACTGTCTGTGGCAAAGGCCTCACCACCAAATTAAGCTGGAAATTTTTTACAACAATGTTCGTCACATCACTAAGCTGGACTGTCTTGGCACAAAGAGTTTCTTGGTGGATAATACAGTGCATTTTAACAGCCTCACTTCCATTTTCTTGCACAGCATAGATGCCATTTCCTTTTGCTAGCCTGCCATAGCTAGAGCTTCATCAGTTGTGACTCTACACAGCTTGTCACATTAAAGTCCCATTTTGTCAATTGCATCGGAAATAGCTTCAAAAATGTCTTTACCCGTAGTTGTATCTTTTAGACTCCTGAAATCAAGCAAATCCTCCGTAATGTAAAAGTTGTTACTAACTCCCCGTAAAAATTTTAGTAACTTTGCGGTGTCTGTGGCATCTGCGGTCTCATCACATGCAATGAAATAACAGTAAAAGCGCAAGTTCTAATGTGACACCTGATGATTCGCGCTAGCTGCATCTTCCATTCAACGCACAATTGTGTTTCTGAACAGGCTAACGTTGTTGATATCCTGCAGTTTTTCTGGGCACATTATTCCTGCGTCCTAGTGAGACACTGCTTTATAAACTTCCATCCATAAAAAGCTTCCCATGTTGAGTAATCAGTAAAACTACCTTGTAACTGGCTGCTGTAGCATTTAAAGCACTTTTCTTAAGCTTGTAGGGTAGCTCCCATTTTCCTTTCTGTTCTCGCTCGGCACCAGTACAAGATTCATATTTTTTATGTTTTGTTTCAAAGTGCCGTTGCACATTGTACTTCTTTATCACTGCAACAGTTTCGTTGCAGATCAAGCAGACACACTTTCCTTTGACTTCCGCGAAGAAATATTCATTTTCCCACCTCGTCTGAAACTTCCTGCACTCGCTGTCTACCTTCCGTTTCTTTTTTTGCTCTGCCATTTTGCAACTGATCACTGGCAGTCTAATCGATCTAATAGTTAGTTTTGTTTAACATAAAACGGTAGCAGCAAAATTATTTTATAGTTACTATTTATGAGGCCACAAGTAACTGAAAACATTGAGAACTAAGAGAGGAAAGAACAAATGTAATAATTGCTTAAAGAAAAATACAAGATGCGATTGGGTGTGCGTTATGCACGCGCATTCACTAGAACCCTTTGTGCGTATGTGTAGACTTAGAGCGACTTTTCTCGGATAAAAATGCTAAATTCGCAATTCGACATGCTTTGTTTTATGAACTTCTTTAAAAATTTAAATCGTTAGAGAAATTTTGTTATTTTTGCAAAGCTTTATTTGGCAAAAGTTAACAGGCCATATAACATTGCATTTTTATAATTAGCCGCGGGCCAAGAAAAAAGACAGCGCGGGCTGTAGTTTAAATACCCCCAGTTTAAGTTATGAAAAGCGTGTAATATTTACAAATATGTTCG